>JASSUY010022015.1:0-36602 GCA_032466535.1 Forpus xanthops
CTTTTTATGTTGAGGACACCAGAACTGCACACAATATTCCAAGTGAGGTCTCACAAGAGCAGAGTAGAGAGGCAGGATCACCCCTCTCCACCTGCTGGTCATGCTCCTCGATGCAGCCCAGGATTCGCTCGGCTTTCTGGGCTGCAAGTGCACACTGCCAGCTCATGTTCATTTTCTCATAGACCAACACTCCCAAGTCCTTCTCCTCAGGGCTGCTCTGAATCTCTTCTCTGCCCAACCTGTAGCTGTGTTTGGGATTGCTCCGGCTCACTTGTCATGGTTAAACTTCATCAAGTTGCCATCAGCCCAAAAAGCTAAATGAAGCTCAGCTGATTTTAATGTAAAGACAATGAAAGATATGTATCTAATCCACAACAAATTCAGTAGCAGGTTCAACAAAAGGTTTTAAATACGTATTTGCTGCCCAAATACTTATTTCTGAAAATGACCATCTGATGCAAATTAATTACCCAGCCTATACACTTTCAGCATTTGCATTTCTGTTGTCTCCTATATTAAAGTACCACAGAGCCCTACATTTTTAAGAATGTTTCTAGATTTAACTTCAGATCTTCAAGGTGTTTAGGTATCTAATTCCCTTTGATTTAAATGAGAACTAGACAGTTAAACAATACAATGTGCTTGAATATTAAAAAAAGAAATCATCATATTTATCATGAAAATATTATTTAAATGCTTAAAATATACCTTACATAACTACAGTCAAGCAAACAAAATGTTATCAAACCTATTTAGGAGTAAGTATTCAGCTGGTCAGGATGCTTTCTGAATTCAGAGTATTACTGAAATGGTCATTGAGATCAGGGAGGGAATGTTGGGGGGGATAAAATATCTAAAAATCTGGTTTGGGGAAGATCTGGATAATGAAAAATGGTACTGCCCCACTCCTGCAAAAGTCATCTTCCCTTCTAACCTGACATGCCTTCCTCTTTCTCTCTTATCCCAGCCATCTTTGTGTTGCTTTCCCTCTTCTAGGTTATGCCCACACTAGGATATGAAACAGTCACCATACCAGCTAGCAGTGATACCCAGTCATTATGCAGAGGTTAAGAAGTTCCAGGGGCCATTCCCAAAGTTTGCTTTTATTCAGTGGCCCTGATTTTTGGAGGCTCACTTAAGTACACAGTGGCTATCATTTCAATTGACCTGTCCCTGGAGACAGTGTCAGTGTTCTCTACACCTTTGTCTACATTGCCACTATTTCTGCCTGCCCTGCTTCTTATTTTTCCTGGTAAGACAACTTTAACACATCCATAGCTTTCTAGCATGGGAAAGCAAATGGTGAGAGTCTACTGCTAGGCTGCAGTAGGAGAGGCAGGACAAGCCAGTTGAAAAAGAGTGGAAAGTGAAAGATCGAGAAGTAGCGGCTCTCTATTGCTGCACAGGACATTGGCAGGTGCAAAGGGCTAGCCAAAGGCAACATTCAGGTTGGTCTCCTGCTTGAAACATCCAAAACTTGTTTCCTTTGGCTTCAGCAGCCTAGTCAATCTGCTGCTGTCTTCAGTGCTACTGCCTGCTTTGTCTGTTGTTTGGAACCAGCACTTTGTAATTGAAGACAACAATGACAACAAAGATCTGAGAACTGCACTAAGGCTCAAATGTCAACTTAAGAAAAATTCATTCTTTTTTTCCCTCTCTTCTACAAATGAGTACTGCTAATGAAGTCACCTTGATTAGTCTCAGAAAGTGTCAACATCTGAATGATACTATGAATGGATGTTACAGGAGAAAATTCAAAATCTACATTTGCCATATTATCTTTCAGTTATGTAAAAATAATGCCAGATGAATGGACTTTAATGAACTTTAAATGTATGATGAGTAGGGAAAAATCCACCATTTCAAAAGTTCCAAAATATGCATTAGCACTAGTCTCTCATAATAGGATTGAAGAGCCACAGATAAGGACTAATTTAGCTTATTTCATAATGATTTATTTTTATATGGCATTTGTCCAAAGTGCCATCAAACTCTCAAATTCAGTCAGACCAACCCAAAGTAAGCCTTTACTAAACAACAAAATAAGTTCAATCTCTTTCTTCCTGCCACACTAATTACATGCCTGAAAACATACAAACTAACTGAAGCTGCACTACTGGAATCTGCAGGTTTAGAATCATGATGTTAGGAATGCACCCTTGTAAGGCAACAACGTATAGGTCCCACTTGTTTCAATTAAACTTCAAAGAGAGCTTAAGATTACCGAAGGTTTTTTTTTTTACTTTTTACCTAACTTGTTCATGAAACAGTATTCAGAAGTGCATCTAAGCAAGCCTAAATAAGCCCACATAAAGAATCTGAAAATATATGACTTGTGTGTTTTTTCCAGCCCTCAGTCATATGTGAAATCAACTTGGGCTTCAGTTTCACATTCACTTGTTAATGATGCGGACTGTTATTCAGTGTGAAAAGTAGCACAAGGTGAACCAGAGAAGAAACTCATGGAAAGTATCCAGCTAGCAGAAATCACTAAAGCACATAGATTTAGTAAACATGAGAAAAGTAGAGAATTTCCTTCCCACATAACTTCAGTGTTTCTTTTTTTATGGCTCAAGAGCATACAGATTTTGATGAGTATAACTCACTGTAATACTGTAGTCAGTCTTCAACTACATCACTTCCCATATCAATTCTAAACTCGATCTCAAATAACTACCGTGTTATTATCATCTGCTACAGCAACCTGCAGAAAAATACTGTCCTAGAATAATTTACTCAGTATTTATATACCGTTTGGGTTCTTCGGAAAAGAATTGCAACAAGACTGAGGTATGAAGAAACATTCTCTTTTTGATCGGAACATTCTTTTACAGCAATGCCTTTTTTTGAAGACAAATCTGGTGATCAAGTGCTTTAATGTGCCTGAGCTATATAAATCCTTCTAAGACTTTGAGCAGCAAAACACCTAGAACAACATATCACAGAAGTGGATTTTTTTGTTTGCTTGTTTGTTTTAAGATTCAGGGGAATAACTGCCTAGTTCTTCTGCTTAAGTGTGTTAAAAGCACAAAAATGTGGTGGTCATGGACTTTAATGTGCCTGAGCTATATAAATCCTTCTAAGACTTTGAGCAACAAAACATCTAGAACAACATATCACAGAAGTGGATTTTTTTGTTTGCTTGTTTGTTTTAAGATTCAGGGGAATAACTGCCTAGCTCTTCTGCTTAAGTGTGTTGAAAGCACAAAAGTATAGCAGCAGTTGAGGCAGCAATATTAAAATCCCTTACATTTGCATGCAATATAATAGGGTTTAGATGTGAAAACATCTTGAAAGAATTCCTGTTTGTTATGTAAGTAGTCACTGAAGTTTCTGAAACAGAAATTATGATGCTTTCATGCCTGGATGTATTCTAATTTGGGTAATTGCATCCTACCTGCATAAACTGCCATGGCCGTTTTCATTAGGTATGATATTATTCTTTATTTCCAACCTTACACTGCTGTTATATGCTATTAACACACAGCTTTTGCGCTTCAGCCAAGAAGCGGCTGCATGTCTATGAGGGAAAGCCCATATATTTGTTGTTTCTTTTTTATTCCTTCATTAGCCATTGCTCAAAACCAGTATTCTGAATAAAATCAAGAAGCAACTGAGAAATCATTGATACATTGCAGTAAAACTCTAATTTTACACACATATCCTGCCTTTCTTAAGATAATCTTAAAAAAGAAATAATATTGTTCTTGTTTTTCCAGACAATTGTGAAGGTAGTTATAAGATTTGTGTGCTTGGTTTCATTCTGCCTTGAATTTTGTTCTGGGTTAGGTATTGGATTAGCTTATGGCAAAAGGAATGAAAAGACAAAATGGTATTCCATCAGAATTTCATCCTAAGCAAAATATTAAGAAAGTTTGGGAAAAAAAAAATGAAAGAAATTGCCTCTCTTACAATAATACACAACATGCAGACCAAGTCCTAAAGCAGAACCTGAAAAAATAACCACCTGTATTGGTGGCCTCTAAACAATGGCAGTGAGGCTTTGTTTCCAGTGCAGAATCTGTCCCGAGCGAGATCCTTCTGTTTACCTTGATATGCCCTTGCAGATTTAAGTGCATTTGTAAAAATTCTGCCACAAGCTAACCTATTTCTTCACAGTTATAGCACAGTTGCTTTTGCCCACAGTTTCAAGTGCTTATGAAATAATTATTTTCAACTTTTCAAAGTCAATTAATTAAAAGAGTAATTAATTAGATATGTATTAGCATCTCTTCCAAGACATTTGTTGAGAATAAAAGTCTGAGCAAATTTGGTTCAGAAAAACTGTCATTATATAGGAAAATTCAGATTCTGTTAACAGAGTCAGGAAGGCAGTTTCGACTAAATTGTCACAAAGAACGATCCCACTAGCTTGTTTTGTTTGGTTTTTAACTCTATGCCCTCTGCAATGGAAGACAAAGTATCAAGACAGTACATTCACCTCATTTTGCAGCATAAGCAGCATAAATAAAAAGATAATTTAAGAATGGTGCAATTGTACATTCTTCACTGCCTTTGTTCTGCCTGAAGTAGAAGCAAGGTAGTTTCATCTTCATTTATCCAAAGATCTTGTTGACATTCCATAAGCTAGGCTATTGGAAGACATTTTTTATAACATCAGCCTTGATGAGCTGAAGACAGGAATGAATACGCTCTCCTGTGGCTGCAGAGAGTTTTTCAGACCATCTACCACAATTCCATCATAAATGATAACCAGAAGGAGTTTATCATTTTCTCTCTCTTCAAAAGTATGAGATTAGAAGCTATACTCACAGTTACTGATCCTAGAAAAATATTTCTAATACGTTAATGTATAAAACTAGTAATGGATCTGGGGGAGGAGGAGGGGAGAGGAAGAAGGTTGCAAAAGACAGAATATCAAGCACAGTCAATAATTAAGTCTTTAGGCAATTGTACCAAGAACCAAAATAAAATAAAAAGCACTCT
Source organism: Forpus xanthops (assembly GCA_032466535.1). Taxonomy (NCBI): domain Eukaryota; kingdom Metazoa; phylum Chordata; class Aves; order Psittaciformes; family Psittacidae; genus Forpus; species Forpus xanthops. The sequence continues at coordinate 4,948 of JASSUY010022015.1, forward strand.
AAATGCATTTTCATAAGGCCACAATTTTTTTTTTAAGTAACTTTATTGGATCTAACATAATGACTTCATATCCTTTGGAAGATGTGTTATCAATTAAAAAGCTCCATAATGATGTAACGTCAATAAGGTAATTCCTAGGGTTGAAACTAACAGCTAGTACACAACATGGATCCACATTGGCAAGACTGTGGCTATCCATTGATTTCTTGATGGATAACCAAAGAAATATACCTTTTCTTTTAATGACATGAGATTACCAACACTACAAGAATGCCAAAGGCATTCTCTTGTAGGTGCACTTTACCAATTCACTATATCTAACAGCTAAGGCAGATAAAGAAGCTGTAAATCCTTCTAGATAATTTTTTATCTTTGCAATAACTCCTGAAGATTTCTATGAGATGGAGATGCCAGTGAACAGCCATCAACATATTTAAGGACTGCAACTGGCCTTTGTGGAGACACAAAAAATACTCCTTGAAGTGATGAACCCAGAGAACTTAATTGTACGATCTTACAAAGACTAGCGAAGATATTTAAAAGGTAGCACAGAGAGTATTGAGTATTCCTGTGAAGGTTCCATCCTCTGTTGTAAAACAAGATCAACAGTGATAATCATAGTCAAAATCAGAAATCATTTCCACTGGTACTTGTATTGGCTTAGTACTCACATATGATTAAAACTCAAGTTAAAAATAAAAAAAAAAAAACAACAAAAAACAAAGAGGGCAGAAATTATGCTTGCTGAAGAATGGTGTTTTGTAGCTAGCAAGTCAGATGAGCACTAAAAGTTGTGGTGGTCTGAAAAGACAGATGACTTAGTTAGCAACCAGCTACATTGTCATTTGATCTGCAAATCATTAACTCCCAGGCCCATGGACATGACCTTCCTTTTGGGGTTTGACTCAAAGGTCATAATGAAAGAGGACAGCTTTTATATTCCAAAGGTTGGAAAACACTTTAAAGGTGCTCAGCATCTGAAGTTTTAGCTCTTTTAAATTAAGACTACAATTTTTATCAACAGAGATCTTGCATTCATAATTGCAGTTTCACAAAGTAATCAGAACTGGGTTTTTTTTAGCAATGGAAATAAATCCTCTGCTTTTCTAAATAATAAAACCAAAGTTAATGAACCTATTATACATTTAGGACTATACTCTCCTAAGTTTTTACTGGAAAAAATGTAAGGCTTTATATCTTATGTTTGCATACCCAGTCTCCAAAGTCTCTGCTGGACAGAGAAATGAATATGGCCAAGATAGCTCAGAGTACTGCTTAAATCTTTGCTCTTTGTAAATTTTAGTGGGGTTTTTGTTTCTTTTGTGGGGGGTGGTGGTGTTGTTTGTTTTTTTTTTTTCTGATAAGCCTTTAAAATGAGCAGAAGTATGAACATTTCTCATTATCTTGCACAGACGAATCCTCAAGGCTCAACTGCCTCCACTGCATCCAGAAAAGATGTGCATTTCCAACATTGTTCCAGTGGATGTCAGTGGAACCTACAATTTGTTTATTGTGTTTATTCTATTAAATAGTCTAGCTTCAAGTATTTCTATGATTTACAAAACACGATCTTGTGAGGTAAATGGCAGAAGCACTACAATATGTTCAAGTGCAACTCTGTTAATGGTTTATGGTGGTTTGAATATTAGGTTTGAGAACATGCCTAGAACAATCATAGTCCATTGAATCATAAAGTCAGAAGTAGAAGTCAGAGTTCTGAATAGAAAAGGCTTTTACCATAGTTACGCATACTATTTCTACAACTATATGCATTATTTTCTGGTAACAAAAAATGAATGCTAGTGACCTATGGAGTGCATATAAGATGAATGACTATCAGAAGACAATATCTCCACATCAGTTTAGATGAAACAACAACATTACAGAAAATAACATTCGGGAAATGGTTCAGCTGTAAAATTTTAAACAAAATCCTTCCTACCAAAGAAATTTCAGTGTACCGAGCATGCAAAATAAATTTCATAATGCAACAATATGATAAAAGCCACTTAATGTTCATATGAACTCTTACAGCAAATATAAAATGTTTCAAGGAGATATCTTTGTTTTCTCAGTATTTCCTTCACATCCATGCAATAAATTAATCGATTTCACTGTAATTCCCAGAGATTGCTCAAATTAGTGGCATAGAAGGCAACATTAAAAACTGCTTCGTACTTCAGGACACAAAAAAATTGACCAGGTTTACAAACTGAGAGTAACACACTTGTACCTCTCACTGCAAATTCTCACTGTCCCATTTGTGTTTTATTTCTATTCAAACTCTAAGGCACACTGTGTGTACTGTCAGCCTAAAAACTAATTTTGATGTGGGAAAAAAAAAAAAAAGCCAAGTTGAGGTGAAGTTAAAAAAAAGTAAATCAAAAAGATATCCCTAAATGCTAACATGTGATTGCCTGATGCAAATCCCCCTCTTCCTCCTCCAAGTCCAGACATGGTCTGACCAACTGCTGTTAAGGATACTCTGTTTTTAAGAAGTGGGTATGCAACCCCTTTAGAGTGCTTTTTGCATGCCTCTAGAAAGAATATCCATTCCAAATCAATAGCACTTTTGGTTTCTGGCCAAATGCTAGCACACTCATTATCTCCCACATATTGCAATTAGAGCATCTCTTTACTCTCAGGGAAATGTAACCCTTGGCGATGGATGGAACCAGAGCACTTCCATGACTTCCTGAAGGTAACTGACCGATCAGTCAACTGATGGCTTTCTGAAAGATCTTTCATCTTCAAAAGATCATAAGTTTTAGAAAGGTTTCTTCACCAATTATTTCATTTGGATTCAACAAAAGTGAAGTTACATTGATCCTAAGTAGATGGCAAACAAGGTTTCTCTCTGTCAAAGTTTATGAAAAACTTGAACAACAGTTTTGTTTAGAATCCTTGACATTTGTTAATGCAGCAAGTTTTGGCTAGTTGACTGATAAAAACTATTTCTATCCTATGTACAGTAATTATAGATTGCTGATATTATTTTTTTGATTATAATAACCATATGCGATGATTTCAGAGAAGAATGAATTCTGCACATGCATTTAAGCTTCCTAAGGTGTACTGTGGATATTGCAAAATTTTTTGAGACATATCTTAGGCTATAGAAGAGGTTCAAATCTGTTTGGACTGTTTAAGCCCATGTGTATTGGCTACTACATTTCTGCTGGCTGTTTCTCTCAGTGTCCTAATAAAAGGACAATGGTCATCTGCCTGAGCTAGGAGCACTGCAGCTAAGTGCTGTCCTACAACTGAGTAAGAGATGTCAGGACGTACTTAACTGCAGTTATGCATGGATGTACGAAGGGATGCTCTTTGTGGACACTATTTTTTACCAATTGAGAATATCAAATAGAACTCAATAATGTGTTCTGCTATCCCTTTTATCCACCTTAAAAATGATATTACCTGGAAGACTGCCGTAACAACATTACTCTTCCTGAATGTCAGGAATAATGGAGTAAATCTCAACCCAGATAATAGATATCTCTTATGTAGTTGAACACTGCTTCTTTGGTTATGCAGCAGTACAAAGATGCTCTTTCTTCTTATTTTTAAACTATCACATTATAACTGACAGAAACTGAATTCTAATATACTCTGGCAAGAAAAATTAATCAGAAGAATATAGAAAGGATAAATACACACAAATCCCACATTTTATCTCACACCTGCCACCATCAGATAAATAGTGTTTACTAACCATATTGATACATATACACTTACTATCTGTCACTGTGTAAGCTGAGAAGCACAAACTAACATATGCAAGCAGCCATACAAGCAATGACAAAGACTAAAATATTTTTCAACATAGAATAGTGAGAGCTTTGTGCACTCAATATACTACAGTTTCGTTTAATTTCAAGAGTCCTATTAAGCACTGCTCTAATTGTACATCACTTACAGTTCTTGATCTGTGAAGGAGGATAATAGATGTCAAGTCATTGTTCTAGTAACCATTCATTCAATTTGTGTTTTCAAAATAAAAATCATACATGACTCAAAAATCCTTATGAGCGCACTAAAAGCATCATCACAAAGCCATCTGTTTTAGGCCATGCAGAGCTCAGTAACAAAACAAATGTTGCATTTCATTTTCAGATCCGGGCTTATTGATTATTTTATCTCTTGTGCTGCAGAGTATGCCAGAAGGCCCTGCTCTGGAGACAAGTAGCAATGAAAAGAGACAAGAATTTTATTACTGCTGGAAGACACATAGCTCTGCTTTGGGAAAAATTGCACAGCTCTCCAGTGAGAAAAAAATAATACAAATGAATGAAGCCTGACAAAAAGCAAGGAAAAAAACAAAGGCCTGCAGTTTGATAAACGCTGAAATTGATAAACGCTGAAAAGGATCTCAAAGGTAAGTGTAATGATGCCTAAGTCAATGATATTTCATTATTGTCTATCTAGTTGCCTAGAAGAGCAGGTGAGTCCTTGATGCTTTCACTACCATACCATCACTATTTTGCCAACTGAATTAGAGATGAATCACCCACAAGATCTGCAGAACAGTCTAGTGCAGCTTCTTTTGAGAGAAGAGCTTTCTGACAAAGTAACATTGCCAATAATAGCATTACTGCCAGTTTTATTACCCAACAGCACCTGGAGAATTCACTGCCTTTATACATCTACATTTTTTAACAGTTGGAAATGTTGAATAGTCTGTGAGTAGGTGCTGTTTATGGCACTGTGATCTTTAAGAAGACATGACAGAGTCTCTCTGCCTTACATATTATCCAATAGAAGAAAATAATTTGTCTGGGAGTGTTTTAACAACTGTTTTCCACTAACAGAAAGATATCTTCAGCAGACAGAGCTAGGAACAGCAAATGGACTAACGACCGCTACAACCCATTCATGCATGCGGGCACTCCCTCTCCACCACCATTCATGGAAGGGCAAAAATCAATGTTGTCTTACCTGGGAAAGAAAAGGTGTTTAAGTAAGTGGGTATATGCCCGTCATCCCCAAGTACAAGTGCTACTTCTGTCAACTGGTGATGGTTGGACATCAGCTCTAGCTTTAATCTTGGTAAGTAAAAACCAAGGCTGTGCAAACACAACTTTGTCCATAAGCTAACTTCTTCAGAATCTTGCTCGGTTCCCTTCTGGACCAACTTACTGAACTCAGAACACTGGGTCTGTTTTTCACTTGCTCTGTTCATAGAGAAAGTGATTCAATTTCTTACGAATTAATTTCTTCTCACTTCACAAAATCTTAGACATCTTGATGGTCTAAATTACTTATCTCTAATAACAGCATATTAGCATCAATCCTGTTCACTCTCTCGCAGGGTTTTATACACCTTGATGATAATCCCTTTATTTTAGTCACTCCGGAGCTTCATAGATCAAATTTGGCTAAACTTACATATCTTGCAGACAGTAAATTAGAGGTCTCTGCTGCAACCTAATCTCAGCAATGTCTTCTTATTATGAGGTCACTGGAAGTGCACAAATTACTCCAACTGCAATTTTATTATTTCTTCAATTTGTGCCAAAATGATTTAAAATAGATAATAGGCATAATTGTCTATTTAGAACCTTATACAAAGACTTGTATCCTTTCTTCTGTTACGTAGTATTCTATGCAGATTGTATTATCTACAAATAATTTTCTTAAATCTGTATTTTTTCCCCTTTCCCTGTTGTAGGGTTTATTATTACTTTTGGGTCTCAGTTTAATTTTCCTTTAACCTTTTTTATCTCTTGTCCATTAAAATAATCCAGTACTGCTTCTACTGGCATAAAAAGCAGTACTGGATTATTTCAATGCATTAGAGACATACTGTATTTAAGGACACAGCACAAAGAATTTCTTTGTAATATGAACTTCTCCAATGTCATTTACCTGTGAAGTGAACATAATGATTTCTAAAATGATTGGTGCAGGGACACCTTCTGCTAGACCAGATAGCTCAAAGCCCCATCCAACCTGGTCTTAAACACTTCCAAGGATGGGATATCCACAACTTCCCTGGACAACCTGTTCCAGTGTCTCGCCACCCCCACAGCAAAGAACTTCTTCCTAATACCTAATCTGGATCTATCCACTTTCAGTTTAAAGTCATTCCCCCTTGTCTTAACACTACTTGCTCTTATAAAAAGCTCTTCTCCAGCTTTCTTGTAGGCTCCCTTTAGGTACTGGAAGGCTGCTATAAGGACTCCATGGAGGCTTCTCTTCTCCAGGCTGAACCCCAACTATTTCAGCCTGTCTTCATAGAAGAGGTGCTTCAGCCCTCTAATCATCTCTGTGGCCTTCCTTTGGACTCCACATCCCTCTTGTGTTAATCCACAGAGTTGAATGCAGTACTGTAAGTGAAGTCTCATGAGAGCAGAATAGAAGGGGAAGATCACCTCCCTCAACCTTCTGGCAACATTCCTTTTGAGGCAGCCCTGCATACAGTTGGCTTTCTGGACTGTAAGCACACACTGCCAGGCTGTGTTGAGCTTTGTGTCAACCAACACCCCAAATTCTCCTTGGGCTCTTCTCCTACAAATATTCCTATTTGTACACCTTTTTTCACTTTTTTATAGTAGTCCATTTGTTATACTTGAACATTAAATTTAGCTGATGAATGCCATATGAAGTGGCCCTATAATAAAACAGCAGGGTTCTGTGGAGAGGCAAAGAAGCTTTTACAGGCACCAGAAATGAATGATTAAATTGTGATAAACTTTTTACAGATTCTTTTTACAATTCACTTGAATCTGTCAGGAGGGATTTAATTCTTTATTAAATTCTACATAATAGTTAAAATATTCAGGCTGATGCATGAAACATACTTTAAATTGTAAGTTAAATGTCTTGCCATTCATCAGCAATTATGCCCTTAATTAGTTCTGAATATTGTCAAAGCTTGTCAGTGAAGGTATGCAAGAGTTGATCTCTACGGGACTATTTGCGATTCCAAAACCTCTTCAGAAATCTCTCAGCAAAATCTGCCTTCAGGATCTACCAACAATTGTTATGCAGTTTTATGAGAACCACCCAACCGTGCGTCAGAGTGAATTCAAAACAAATGCATATTATTCATCTCTTTAGGAAAATATTTGTGAGCAGATCACAATTTCTCTGAATGTATCCATTACCACACAGAACTGCAATAGGCACAAACTCTTCTGTTACTTTTAGTGGGCTCCAGATTAAATTCTATTTTAATTTCCTCTAAATGCATTTTAAGTAGGATTATAGTTGCTCAGAAATAAACTTCTATACAGAGCTCTTTTACAGAACACTGAGTATTTGCTGCTTGCTTTATTTGGCTATCATATTTCTTGCTCATGTCAACATGAATGACATGACACCATTCTTTTTCATTGGAGAAACGTGACTCTAATCCTTATGAAAGGGAGTATGTAAAGGTAATGGGATATTTTAATCTCTCTAGAGAGGTTCAGGGATGAACTGGATTAGGGTGTTTCACAAAATTTCTACACCACGTCAACACTGTTTATCCCCAGAAAAACTATATGAGTTGTGTTTACATCACCATGTGATATTTATAGTGTGCAGTCTTTATATTCAATTTATTCTATCATTGATGGAGATTTGAGGTCAAAGAGGCAAAAATACAGAAGCAATTGTGAGATGCAAATGTCACTTACAGGGTTACAGCATTAGAGGTCACAGACAGAAATTTGGGGTCATGCTCCTTAAGCATTCCACATGGAAAAAAATATTCACTTACTGATTTTTATCCTTGTCTATATTACTAGCCTAACAGTTTCTTACACATATTAACACTATGCATGAAGTATCCTGGTTAGACTGGATAGAGGAATAGTAATACCATGCTCATTTATGAACTTGGTAACTTTTTCAGGTTGCTGGAAAAATCCATCTGTGTGCCTGCAGTACATAAAACACACCTCTATCCCTGTATTTGAAGGAAGAAGTTTAGCATTCTAGTCTACAAGAACATTCTGGGAACACATACGCAGTATTCACCCAATGCTACAAAAGATATACTACAAAATTTGCTTGTCACTAATATTAGTTCTGAATGAAATAACTTCAGTGAGCAAGGGCTTCACTCAACAACTCAAAAAAACAATTCTTCTCTCCTTGCCACCTTGACAAAAATGCACAGAGAGGGAAGTAAGGGCTGCATCGAGTTACATAAATGAATGCAGTCATGCCTATCCAATGCAAAGTTGTAAACTTGTCATTTGTCCACTAAACAATTTGATCTTTGATAAGATTATGCCTTTTACTAACTACACTGTGCTTCTTAAAGGTTCATGAAACTTCATTTAATTTAGCTTTTAAGCTATTTGCTTATTACTCGTTGTTCTCCTATCCATGGAATTCCTCTCTAGATCTTAGAATTAGGAACTGGTGCTGTTTTTATACCCCTTGAGAGTGTGTCATGTTTCATTTTGTAGCAAGATACTTTTTAATCATGTCATCCTAAAATTTTCATCCCCTCACCAGTAATGTTTTTGGATAATCAATATTCTGCAGGCATTGGTCAATGCAAACTAAACTGCATAATGGTTCTTGAATTACCATTCCCCAAATCTTAAAGTACTTCCATAGAATCCAAATCCTTTATCTTATTACTTGTCTACCAAAAGCTGTGCATTTGGCTCATTCAAACTTTCCTGCAGAGCTGAAGAAAAACTACACAGAGGCTTTCAGTCAGCTGAAGCCCACTAATTGCACTGTTACCAGGATATGACTACCACAGTGGACTGTAGGTGTAGAACTAGGTTTTCTTAGTTTTATTTCCATAGTCACACCACCAGAGAACCATACCTAACATCCACTTGTATTTCTAACTGAAGAATACATTTCATATTGGAAGTCAGTAACAGCAATAATAGGGGAAAGCATAATTAAACGAATGTGGTTTGGGTTTCCTCCAAAGCTACTGTCCAGCCATATTAAACAGCTAGATGGACAACATACAACCTGGTACAGTGTTCAGAGCTGGGTCGGCAGCAGGTAGGACTTCCTGAGTTTATGATTTGTCTGGAATAATGCTGCACAGGTTTTACCACAAAATTATGAAGTGATTCATAATTATGCAAAATTCAAATACATGTATATGCAATACACATTCCCTTATGGTACAGCACTATAAGTGGGTAAACATACACAAGGAAAAGTGGAGGGGAAGTGAAGGAGTGAATGAAGTCTGCTGGAGATTTTGCTTTGGTGTCTGTATAAGAAGAGAGCGCATGTTAAAGTGATAATGGCAAAGGAAAACCATAAGACAGGCAAGCAGCTCAAAGAAATCATCTTTCAAATTCAGCAACTCCTACTACACTTTGTGGATAGTTTGCAGATTTACTCAAGAGGGTAAGAAATAACCCTGTTGGGCCTTCTCTTTTGACCAGTGATAGCCCTACCACAAATGACACCAAGTACACTGATCTACCCTGTCTCTCTAATCGAGGCAGTAATAAAAAGCTACTTGGAAGCAGATTATCTGCAGTTTGCCCTTTCCCAGGCAACTCCTGTCACTCACCCAGGAATGCTGGACAGAAAAGCCTTCCCTACTCATTCTTCATGATGTCTGCTATAAGCCTTCTGCCCACAGGTTTGACTAATCTTCTTTGAACATCCCACTCTTGTCTGTCTTCATTTTCTGCTCTGGCAACAAATTCCAGAAGTTCAATACCATTATTAAAGCAAACAAACAAAACAAGTACTTTATCTTCTACATTGTAAATGGTTTTCTCATAGTTTTGGCACATGCAGTCCTTGTTCTACTTTATGATTCTGTTCATCTCAGTCATATCCTCAGCACAGTATTTTCTTCTCCAAAAAGCCCCAGCTTTTTTATTCTCCTTTGGATAGCTTATTTCTTATGCCAAGATGACCATTATTTGGCTCTTCTAGAGCTACTAACAGCCTTCTCACATTCTGACCCCCTTGGTCCTAGCCCCAGTAAGTGTTTTTATCAGCATAATAGAAAACATTATTGTCTGAGAATTCTACGGGAAGAAGGTACTTTTTTTTTTGCCAAGTCTGACATTATTTAAGAGAACAGAACAGCTCTGAAATGCCAGATATTTTGCTGATACCTTGGAAGACATGACACACAACTTCACGGATCAAATCAGAGCAATATTTTCTGTAGTCATGAAGTGAAGCTTTTTAAAGTTAAATAAGCAGAATCACGTTTTCAAGAAAAAACTCATCCCTGGAGAAACACAAGATCCTCAAGAGCTCTGTGCATTTCTCATAGTTTCCACAAGCTTCCGGGTGAAGCTCAGGGATACAGAAAATAACTTGCTGAATTGCATTATTAGGGTTAATGTTGATAAAGACATTCAAATATTTTCTCATTTTTTGTCATCTCTGTAGGCTTCACATTGCTATAGTAGAAGGCTAAGCTGACATTGTATCTGTAGAAAACAAAAATCATGATGGATGCCTGAAATGGATCATTATAACATACCAACTGTGGGTCCTCTGAGACAAGGCTATGTTACTGTGATAATATCTGAAACCCTAATATTTCAAGATCTCAAGAGATCTTTTCAAGACCTCAGCACTTTAATACAAGCTTTTAGTAAGTAAGAAATAAAAGTAAATGGTAATTCTATACAACTTTCAAATAAAAGAACTATGGGGTAGATAAAAAAATAATAATTTAGATGCTTGCCCTGTCAAAATCAAAGTAGCTGTGTAAATCTTGGCCTTAGAGTTATAATTTGCCGATTTATCAAATATGGTTTGTTTAATGTGAAATTACTAGTAATGTTTAATCGGTTTCTAATGCCAATGCAAATTATTTCAGTAGTCAATTTGCCGGTTTGTGAACTGAAATAAAGAATTACAAAAATGGTAATTTGTGAGAACTTGGTTTTCCAGGTTGTCGAAGTTGGACGCAGTTTTGCTTAATTAAATCTAATTATTAAATTCTTCAGTTTTAATTAGTTATATATTTCAGATAATCTCCTCAACAACACTGAAAGTACCCAAATCATCTCACTCATATGTGTTCCTTAGTACAAAATTTATCCTAACTAATGACAGCTCATGAAAACATGAAAGGTTTTCTTTCCTCCATCTTTTCATCTCTAAAAATGAATGAAATTCACTGCTCTTTCCAGTTCAACATGGTGACTTCTGAAAGTAACTACTTGACTGGCAAAATACAGTACAAAGGAGCTCATGCAGTTGAGTTTTTTTCATTCTCATCCTCCACAGAGACTCTTGGGCTTAATTTGATGAAACTGCCACTCTCTCTGTTAGACAAGGGTAAATTAATGACAGATACTTTCCATAAGTAAATAAATGAAACTCCTGAAAGCTTCAGTACAAGATACAATTATATACTTACCTCAGAAGAAATGGTTCATTTCTTGCCAAGATGAAAAACAAGGAGTCCAGAAAGAGAACAACTTTAAACTAGAGAGAAAACCCCCCAAAATTACAAACTTCACAAAGAAATCTTCAGCTCAGATTTTCCTTGTAAGTACAGAAGGTCTTTTTACTTGTGTATTTTGCCATCAATAAAAAGTCACTGGTTCTAAATATATTATTATTATTATAGACTTAAATACCTTCACCATGCCCACAAAGTAAATGGAAATAATGGTGACACAGCAGATCTGAAATACCAATCCATACACACACGAGTATTTAGAAAGAGACATAAAGGAATGCAAATAGGATTAAGGTGAATTTACAGAAATGTGACATATTTATTTACTAAACTAGAGCATCACATAAGAATGAAACATTGGACTATAAAAACAATAGCTAGCCATACACAAAACAAAGACCTTGAAGTTGCTGTATTTCTATATAATTTTTAAACAAAACAATACTGTTTTATGCCCCCATTCCACCCCCCACTGCCCCCACCAGTAGGCTTAGCTAGGATGCAATTAAAACTAATATATGCTTCTTCAATACTCACAAGTTTGACTCCAGGCACACATTTCAAAGCACTAATTTTCATGGTTTACGTATTTCTAATCCAGTTTCAAGTTTCAAAATAACCTAAGAAATATACTCTTTTCTAAAGCTGTTCTTTCAAATGATTTTTATTTTTCTTTTAGCAAAATAGGTAATCCAGAAAAGAAAGTAAAAGGAAAGGAAAGGGAAAGGGACACTCTGCCCTTGATGATGTACATTTAGGAGAGAAATGGCTGTGAACAACAACTGCGCCACTGTAGTCTGCTTTCCTAAATGATCACTTCTTACCAATTCCATTTGTATGGGAACATACACTGTTGTACAACTGTTGTTTTTTTCATTTTCAGTGCATGACAGTCTTAGTTGACCAAACGTACATGACAGTACAATTATAGCCAGGAAGACAACATTATATTAGATTTCATTTAACTAGCACAAGGAAAATAGCAAAGCCAGGGGCGTGGCCTTCATCCATCAACATGCCAGCTACTTCCAGCTAAAGATTATGGAAATCTGTGCTCTTTCAGTAGTCCTGCTTCTTTAGCAGCTGAAAATAATGACAAAGTAGTCCCATATGAGGTAATCCTATATTCATTTACTAGACAGATACATCCTCTAATCTGGAAAAATCTTTGCCTCAGATATGCTCTCTCTTTCCAAGTGTTGTAATATGAGCTAAATATGCTCAGAACTAGTGGCAAATGGATAATCCTCTATCTAAAAAAACCCTGTAAAATCTGAAATTGTACAATTGTGTATTGTAAAAAAAAGGAAGCAGTTTTCAAATGTCACGTATGTGATGCACATCCTTTCTTCTTGAGGAATTAAAATCTGTGTTTTTATAATTTAAGCTAGTCACCAGTTCTGGGTAACCTACTTTTCAGATCTCTGCATCCAAATTTAAGTAAAGACTTGAGATAACCTGCAGAAAAGATAATCTAAAAGTCATAATAACAAAATAACAGCCAGTGCCTTTCTTCATATAAAGCTTTGCATTTGCAACGAAATACGTAAATCTGGAGTTAGTCTCCCAATTGCATCACTACACTAGTGTGGCAGTACTGTTTCTCCAGCCATGATTAAAATTGCTGCTGAAGTTTTGCTCAAGATGCATGCCACTCTGATGCCATTTTTATACAATCTTTTTTAGATCACAACTATTTTTTTTTTTATTACAGGTCCTTTCTGTGATGAACAGAAGGTTAGCAGGTCATTTACCAGCAATTAAAGTGTTTTTATAGAACAAAAGCTTGTTTACCAACCAGTCCTCTAAGATTCAGTAATGGGAAACAGTAGACTACTGTTCTGTATGTAAACGAGATATTTCACATAGAAAACATCCTGAAAGTAGGGGGTAATGGAAATAAGCCAAGTGTCTTATCAAACCTCTCATTTTTAATGCCAGTTTTGGTAGTCTCAATGTAGGAACTGAAAGTAAACTTTCATGAACAGTACGTTTCTATTAGCACCTAGTTTAAATTTATTATTTAGACACAGAGCAAGATGTACTTATAGCTCAGAAGTGAAGTTCACATGAATGCTAACAGGTAAATAAAGCCTCAGTAATCTCCCACAGACTAGACAACTAATAAAATCAAATCAAAGAACTAGCAGTTCTAATATAAACAAATTTAGCCGAGGGTACACATTAAAATGTTTCACATGTGGCATCACTCCTTCACACACAAATTGAGACCAGTTTGCTATTGTCTCATAATAAATAGAAAGGAGGGCAGGAGGTGGAATTGCAAAGAAATAAAGACATTTAGCACTGAACCGTTTCATACAAAGCAGGAAACAGTTTCTTGCTGGAAGAAATACTTTTGTGAAACACAGATACCATGCTGTTTATCTAATGACAAAACAGTTGCACCAGAAAGATGGATGGATTCTCACAGGCACTTCCTGCTGACCATGTTAAGTACCATAGTTGAGAAATTTTTAGACTTTCCTGGAATTACTATCTGTAGACTTGACTGAATCAAATATGCTCTATGCAAATCTCTGAATATAATGAAAGCTGGAACTGCAAAGAGGGTTTTCCTTGTACTCTCTCAAGCCACAGAAAACATAGCTATGTAGTGTAAAATGCAGACAAACTGCTTGCACGAAGCCTTCACAGTGGACAGTAACCTTTCTGTGAATCATCAGAAGATTCAGTCATTTTTAGATTTGACTCTGAATTACAGAGGAAATGAGGTTGAGTCACCACTTTACTCAGAGTGCAATCAATTATAATGCTTCAAATTAAAGCATCTATCTCTACAAACTCTCATCATTACCCTACAATATGATGTAGACATGCTAATTTCATTAGGACATTTTGAAGCATCAGTTACACATCTCACACTGCAGTCCTCCAGATGAGCAATTCTCAGATTTGTCTAAAATTGCTGAGAGAACAAAGGTAACTTTACTACTATATAGCTTAAACAAGATCAAAAAATAAATTGGGATTACCACACGGCTAAGGTCTTCCACCAGCCAGCAATCCCTCCTCCCCAAGAAATAATTGCAAACACCCAATACAGTTTAAATTGACAAAAGCATCACTCACCTCTCTGTGGTTAACTCAGTGGCTAAAGTAACAATGCAGAAAATTATCACAATGGGCTTTCAGAGAAGCAAAATACAATTACTGTCATTGTGGAGACTACTGTTCTCAAGACACTTTAGCCTCATTCGGACTTACCTTCCTGTATTAGTTTTTAAGTTCAATTTCTTTTCTTTTATAGCTGTAAATCAGTTTTCACTAGCCTGTGCAGCCCTTCTCAAAGCACTGGAGCTGCATAGATGAGCTGCACTGATTTACATCATCTCAGAATTGGACTCAGAAGACTTTAAGTAGCATGCTGAGACTGGATATGTAACATCTATACCAGAGCATCTAAGATTTGATTGCAATATAATGAAGAGTCATTTAAGTAATTACTTGTGCATAAATTACACTATGCTCATACATTCCAATATATAATTGCTGCACATTACAAGCACCATGGTTACTAATCAAGGGGAGAAAGGAGTTCGAGATCTGGAAAGAGTAAGAAAAATTAGGTAGAGCAAATACACAATTTGACTAAAGAACATGTTATTCATCTGCTGTCTTGACATGTAGTATGTGTATAAGCAGGCAGGCAAGAAAAATAACCCCAAAGTGACATACCCAGCCCAAATAACACATAACTCCATGTGTCACAGAATATATGAGTAAGCTGACTGAACTCAATCAATACAATGGTATCATGGTTTAAATTAAAATGTGACTCAAGATGCCAAACTTGCTATGTTCCATAATTCCATAAACCCCAATAATCCTAAAAGGCAAGTGTTCCATTCATTAAAGAAAACCATGTGTCCTTGATGCAGTAGTCTCCCAGCCTTCCTCTGTGTTTGGAAAGGAAACTATGGCTATGGCCATAGCAGAAGCCAGTATGCAGGCTTCCAATAGCAGAGGTCTGCACAGGACTCACAGCAAATGCAAGGAGAGTAATGTAAATAGAGCACTGGTAACCTAAGAGAAAGTCCACCCATTCCACAGACAGTATGGGAGCAATATTGGCTGCTGTCTTCTGATGCATATTTGGATGTTTTTTATGACCCTGTCCCAAATTGCAGGTTTTGCAGCCAAAGCCAAAGCAGTTTTGACTGGTACTCATTTTCTATTAGGAATACTTGGCACAGCTTCTCTCTTACGAAACTAAATGTCTTGTGACAGTAAGCGTAGCATGATGGAGGAGGTCTGGCAGAGATACCAAATGATCTTTGGCCTTTATTTATATGCGACATTTCCAGAAAAAACATTTTATTAGATAAGCCACTAGGGAGCCATCCTTCAATAGATGGCTACAGCCACATTCTTCTGGAAAAAATAAGCTTCTGAGAATGCAAACACAGGTTAGGAGGATATCTTCTGTAAAGCAAAGTAGAAATGGAAGAATAGGAAGTGAGAACCTTAAAATGGGAGTCATATTTAGACTGAATGATTCCTGAGGCATCACCACATTAAGAGCTGTCCTGGCAAAACACTGGCACTACCCACCAATTTCAGTCGCCCATTTCAGTCTCAGCATTTCATTGACTGATATTAAATAAACTATCCCTGTGTCACCATTATCACAATAATGCATATCCTCAGACTGTATCGAAAGCAGAGTGGAAAAATCTGATATAAATACAAGCAAATTGAGAACAAAGGATCACTGACATGATACACTGACATTTCTAGAACACTGCAGCTAAAGAGAGTTTTCTTTCACAAATTCCATCTGTGGTCCTGTCAAAAAAAAAAAAAAAAAAGTACGGAAGTTACAAAGTCTGTAAGTTTACGAACTATGAAAAATGACATGCAGAGAAGATGTCACGTCATTGATAACAGCTTCAGCGATCATCAGACAAAATCATTTAGAAAACCGTGTCAAAGTCTGAACTTCTCTAGCATCAGGAATAAAAGGAGATTCAAAGTTTCTGCATAACACATTGAGAGAGTAATTATTAATTAAAAGACATAATTAATGAATACAACTTAATCTGAGGAATACAGGAAAGAACAGCTTTTCTTTTTTCCCCTCTCCTTACAGGTTGCGTTGGTGGGCTATGATGTCTATCAATCTGAAGTTAAAGCTATCAAAGGCTTCTGTGTGAGAATAGATCTATATACACATATCACCTATAGAGCTATAAAAATACATACGCCAGAGCACAAGCTAATCCCTTTAATGAATCTAGCCCACAACAGTCTAATCATTACAAGTTTCCTTTGTAACAGAAGCTATATTCAGATGCACAAAATGCAATCTTGCTTGTAAAGTACTAAAAGCTTTATCCTCTAAGAACCTGAAAACAAGACCTGGTTATTTCTTTCTCTTCAACTTTCAGTTCTCCTTGGGCCCACATTTTAAATCTTCTTGATGTTAAATTCTGCAGCTTAATTATACTACTTCCCCACTAGATATATAATGTACAAATGTACACAGAAAACATTAGTTCCTGGTAGGAGCTCTTGGCAAAGTAGCGATTCTTCCACCTTCTCAGAGCCATTTTGAATATTAAAACTATGCACAGAAATACTAAAATTTGCCATGAGTTGGTTAGGATTTGTTAAAGCCCCCTTTGAAGCTCCGTGGAAATGTTCGAGTCAGGTTTTAAGCTTGGCCTTCTCCTTAAGATGAACAGAAGTGCAACAGAACAACAAAGAAGAAACAAAAGTACAGAAATGGAAAATATCTTAGCAGACTAATCCCTCCAGACCTTTACCCTTCTAAAACTATTCTGAACAGGTAGGTTAAGGTTTATCAAGGGAAAGATGTTACTGTAGATGAAACCTGAATTAGATTTAGAAGTTTCTGCTGCTCAGTAGTACTACTAGTTGCACAAAAAGACAGCTTGCAACATACGTGTATGTCTGAACACTGCTGGCTAATACTGGGTATGACCAGCTATTAAAAGCTTCCAGTTGGAATTAGACAAAATATTTGGCTTATATATCTCAGCTGATATTATAACCTGTATGACATGAAGGATTTTTCTGCAGAAGTTTAATAACTAAATTGAGCAAATGAGACAGTGACAAAAGCAAAACTTCACTGAGTTATCAAGTTATTATGCAAAATTATCTTTCAATAAACAGACTTTTGAAAATGAACAAATTAGTATCTACAGTCACATAGCATTACGTCTTCCTCCTATTTACCAAAATCAGTGATAGTCAGTGTGGTTTTTTTTATTTTTGCAGATTTTCCAGATGCATTCATTGTTACACATATTTGTATATGTATTGAATCATGAGCAATTAGCTGCAACCAGCTTAAAAAAAACAGACACACATATGAGGCTATCAGGCTAGCTATGATCAGTGAAAATCATCACTGAGATAAGTATTTATCTCCCAACACCTCTGCCTACGATATGGAAAATTCCTGAGAAATACAGCATCGCATGCGTAGATTCAGCCAGTTGTCAGGAGCCGAAAGCAGAAAAAACAAGAATCTCACCTTTTACCAACAGAAAAATCCTTGCTTTCATTCTTCTTCCAATGAAAAATACAAACCAACATTAAAAAAACGTTTTCCAGAATTCTCACTTACTAGAATAGAGGCATGTAAATAGTCAAGTCAGGGAATGACAAGTCATGGAAACTGCTAATTGCCCAAAAGGACACAGCCCTTGTAAAATCTTTTTCATTCTGAAATATGGTATCTTCCATAGACAAATAAATCAGACATTAGGGGCCTAGATTTACTGCAGTTACAGGAAAATCACTATTTGCCTTATAAATTCTTGTGGCGCTCTTTTCTTCATACCCACTAGCTAAGCACTGGCTAAAGAAGATGAAATACTGATGTAGTATGGCTACCTTTGTATTATTAAGGCATTAAAAACCTTGTTATTACTAAGATGCCAAAAACAAGACAAAATTGTTTTCAGGTGCCATTTATCTTTCAGTGGCGGCAGTAAAAGCTGCTGAATTTTTTCTCAAAAACAATTTCAACTTTCAGATTATGCCGCTACATGCCGTTGCCTATGCAGCATTTATTGTTTTCAATACCCACAAGGAGCCACAAAATGCCTTTTTAGTCATAGATGCTAAGGGTTCCTAAGATTTTATTTAGAAAAGCACAGAAAATAAGCTAAGGTTTTTCACCTCTGTCTCCCTAGAGAACAAGTAGGCTGCATGTCATCTCAATCTCAGTTGTGAGCAGATTTTAATACACTGTTCATGTTACACTTGGGACAAAGCTTCAGTGGTCATACAAAATAAACTGGGCTTTTTTTGTTTATATTACATTTTTACATTACATTTATATGCTCTATTACTAATGTAATAGTTTGATCTGACCTACTCAAGGATATATGGACTGTCAATGTCAGGCGAAAAGAATAGATCAGGGACCAAAGGCATGCCCACATCTTGTCTGCATTACTCACTTTAATTCAGCACATGACTGCCAGAACAAATCACTGTTTTCAGCTTATGCAAGATACTCCTTTTTTCAGCTCTTTTTATTAACATTTATGGCTGCTTTATTTAAAATAAGCTCATGGAGTACTCATAGAGGAAGTCACAAATTAGATTCAAAGTGCTTGGTTTCTTACTAACATAGAGATTTGAATTTTTATAAGGAAACAGAAAGATTTATCATCTAACTCTAAGAAGGAGGACTGAAGTTTTACTTACACATTGAGACACATGACCAGACCCCAGAGCCATCATAAGAGTATTTTAAAATGTACCACTGCTAGAAATTGCATCGTAATAAGTCAATATGAAACATATCCTTTAGAAATATCATCCTGGGAATAACTCAATTCCTCGGGCTCTCCAGCGAAAGCTGGTTGAAAATTACCAGAGAGTGAAAAGGTTTGCTGGAGATTTTGTTGGGGTACTGCCAGTTTTAAGTACTGGCACAACAAATGGCATTCTTTGCTACAAGGGAGGCAAGATGCAGCATCTGATGTGATCATTAGCTGCCTACCTGTTTGCTTGCATTCCTCAGCAGCACACAAGGCTTGGGCACAAAGGAGAGTTTGATACAAAATTCAAGCTCCAGTCACTGTGTAAGTGATGGACTTGTCAAAAGATGAAACACAGCTGCAAAATTCTGCCTTGTCTGTACAACTCCACTCCAGCTAGAGAAAGCAACTATATAAAAATGACATAAAAGTAAGGAAGGAAAGAGAAGGGAAAAAAAAAAAAAGGGAAGAAAAGAAGTGCAAAAATGCAAACAGTGTTACAAAGATTACCACAAACGATATCTTTTAAACAATGAAGTGAGCCGAATGTCCAGAATTGACCAGCTAGGACTTTAATATAACCCAGATGGTAAAAGTCTGTCCAAAATTGCTTGTGGTTTTAGATCTTTCTAGAACACTATCAGGTTGAAAACATGTGTCTCTCACTACTTCTTTCCCCTCTGTGCATGGAAACATGCAGCAGATAAGGGCAAGCATATGGGTGACTGTGTTTTGAAGAGACAAACAACTACCTAATATGCAAAGAAACAGAGAGCTGAAGATTTAAAAAAAAACACAAGGAAAAAAAAAAAAAAAAAACAAAACCAAAAACCCAACAAAACCAAACCAACCAGGTTAGAATCAAAAGAGCATAACCCAAACATCTATCATGAGGCAATGTGTCAAAATGACACCTCTATTAACCAGTCTAATCAGCTTCCAAACTAGAAAATATTTATCAGTGCTGAAGGCAAGCTTCCTATTCAACATTGGAAAGGAAGGTCTTAACACCAAGCAGAAAGTGTTTATGTTACAGAGAGCAGAACTATCAATCTGGAAAATATTTATGATTCCCAGTTGAAGATTATGTTTAATGAAGCCAGTAAAAATGCAAAATTATCTTCTGACTGCAAACTCTCCAAAACATTTCAATGAATTTATATCAAGAACAGCCTGCTTTCATCAGTTACTAACAAAACTCATTTTATTGCAATCTTGAAAACAGGCATTTTAGACTTTTATGGCTATATCTTCCAAGTCATATACACTTTATGTTATGAACACATCTGTTTATAATTAAATCATGAACATGATTATTTAATGTGCACAATAAAGTCAAAGGGTCTAGCTGGCCATATGCTAACAACTGAACTGTACACCTCCCTTCAACTTCACTGCAGTTCAGTTTATGCATCAAACCACAAAAGCCTGGGGAATTTTGGACTGGTGGTGGGGGGTGTTTTTCCTTCTGTACTTGTACACCACTCACATAAAATATAACAAACCTTGGGTCCAAGATAAATGTTTTCTCACATGATCTTAAGTACTTAGATAATACCATCAGGGAGGGGTTACTTTTCCAATTTTGCATTAAATTTATAAACTGAATCTGAAATATTTCTTCCTTCAAAGTACAAATGGAATCTTATAATTTCATGAGCATACAAGGTAATCAGGAATCATCCAAGTGTCAGATATTTTAGATAATGCATGATAGCTTACTGGTTTCAGTAGATTTTCTAAATGGAATTTTTTGGTATAAACTGGGGCTGCCCTTGCTTGACTTAAAGTGTACTCTATCTTTCAGCAATGAGATCGAGAAAAAGCCCAGGACACAGGATAATGAAAAGTAAACACCTCACCAGTATATTTGCCCAGCCTTCAGCTACTGTTGGCTAAAACTAGAGCTCATCCACGCTAGTTAATGGTTCTCCAGGGATTGTTTCTTCCTTGAATTTGTCCAGTTGCTTGGGAATTTTAATTTAAACTTACACAGACTTTAAGTATCTACATCATTTGGCAAGAAGGTGCACAATACAAGTATATGAGCACAAAGAAGTAACAATGTTTTGTGTATAAAATGTATGTGTGCAAGTTACATAAGTTATTGGCTATCATTTAAAGGATTCTAAATATGCAACTGGGCCAAATAACAGATAGTTGAGACAATTTGGGTTCATTCTATTCTGGAGAATATCTTGTCATAAAGTATGGAAATAAACTGGGAGCCTATAGTTAAGACCTGGACCTGAATTTACTGTGATAATAGTAAATATTCTTTTCAAAACTAAGACTGAGGAGGACTTTTTGTTTGAAATGATGGTTCTTATATGTGAATGAAAAATCATAATACTTAGCTTACATGAAAATAAGAAGAGTGACTATAGCAGTGATGATTCACATGTGCTGGAGGACGTGACCCTTTCATATTAGAAAAAGACACAGATCTACAAAGCCAATGTCCTGTGGATTATAGCAACACACTCTCAGGTGTCATGCTGTAATGAGGACATACTTGTTTAATATTCATCACTCCTCTTCTTGTTTGCTCAGTACAGCGGGTATTTGAACTCTACAGTGTTCAAATGGACTTCACAGACTAATTTCCCTTGGGTAGTCTTTTTGTTGAAATTCCTATAAATTGATATCTAATCAAGGGAATAAAAGGGAATGCTGAGAAGTAAACAGTTGCATAGCTTGATAGGGTTTATGAACTGAAAAGTATTTTCTCTTCTGAGAGCAATGAAATTTCAGATATCAGAGGATTATTTGAATTTTAGCCCTAAATTAACTTCATCAGATGGTGCCCTCTTACATTTGCACAGGTGAGGAAAAGATCAATTTTTAAATTATCAGTTCCCTTAGCATGAAAAAAAAAGCGCATTTATAAAGGAGTCATTCTGTTACAGAATATGATAAAACTCAGAAGCAGAAGGCAGTCCTAGCATCCTGTTGATCTCAAAGAAACAGAGGATTTGTGACAAAAGATCATCTATTGAATGAAGTATTGCAACAAGTTGCCTCTGGCAGTGAACAAGCTGATGCTTTATAACACAGTAAATAAAAGTACAATACATTTAGCCACCCATGCAGTGTTGTGCATAGGGGAGGGTTGGATTTTTGGTTTTTTGATGATAGGTTGGTTTGGTTGGTTGTTTTTTTAAAGTGATTCTTACCATCAGTTGGCTTATATTTGCTGAGCTGCAATTTGTTTATTCTTTCTATTGCACAAGCAACAATGCACACACCTTCAAGGTGGTGGCCTAAAATCTACTTGAAGGTGCATTGTTCCATAGCACAAGAAGACCGCAACACAGAAAATTTAAAATCATGATCCATAATTAACAACCTGCTAATCTTTAACGAAAATACTGCAAAATGGATATCAGAGCTGTGTTGAAAAATACATGAAGATTAACACAGTTTAATAATTTTAACCAGTCATTCACCTACATGGTATTACAAGTACTTTTGCATTGCCTCAAGAGCCTTACATAAAAATGCATGTTTATTTATCAATATCCTTATTGCTCATACCACTTTCATGCAAGGGTTTCTCAAAACAGCGTCAAGGACTGAGCCATTGAGGCATCATTTCTAAAAGAGACCTCAAGAGAAGTTCTCATAATGTCAGAGAAAAATCTTGTCCCAAGCCACTGCTAAATGTACCTCTGAGATGGCTATTGACTGTCTTTCAAGCTGGCAAGAAATCTGCCTTAGACATTAAGTAATTTACATACTCAGTTGCCCTACATGCTTAGTCATGGTCTAGAAAGCCATGATCTGACATGCTCACAGCATGGTCAGTACTATATATGACTGGCCCTGGAAAATCTTACAGATGGCCAATGTAGTAACACTAATAAACCCCTGATAAGCAAAGCAGTTACTCAAATGGACACCTCTTCCACAGCACAGTTTCCAGCTTCAAGTGCATCTCAGAGAATAGCCCACATCAGCTATCAGCAAGACACACTTGACAATGTCCACACTTCCCATGTCCTGCAGTCAAGGAGTTAGATCTGCCATTGGAAACTCACTTGAAAGAAATCTAGTCAGGGTGCTCCAAGTGCACTCTAGGAGGTGCATAGGGATGGTTAGAAGGTATTTGAAAGCAAAATCCACACCCAAACTAAAAACTCAATAGCACCCAGATCCCCACTCTTTCCTCTGCAGCAGAATGCAACCACACCTGCGTCCTTATTAAAAGACCCCAACCTTCAGTATTCCATATTCTGCAGTGGACTTACAATTCACATTGATCTCATGAAGTAAAACCAATTACCCCACAAGCTGAAGTCCATCTTATACAAGCTGTAGTTGCTGGAGTATGGATTCTCTTAAGATGTTGAAACTTGCATATAATTAATTTCTTGAAACTAACAGGACTAATAAAGTTAATCACTTTGTTGTCCATAGGCTTAAGGAAAGGGATTGGATTTTTCAGTAAAGTTTTAATGTTTGATCCAAGTTCAACTCAATAGGCACAATTCTGCAAACACCTCAATTGGATGAAGTACTCTGATAAAAACAGTTGTGCTGCCAGAAAGCATTTGTGAGACAAAACTACAGGAACTATGACCCATAAATTAGCTGTCACTGAGTTTATGCAGAAGAAATCCTTCAGTATAGGACTGTATCGTTGTTAGAGCAATTAGTTTTCAGTGGTTTGTTGGGCATTTTTTTGGTCCTTTTAAATAATTTTCTAACCCAGCAGGGTCATATTAACTCTCAGAGCTGGTTCTGTTGGAGCTTGTCCAAATACAAACTGAAATTCCCTGACCTTTGAGGCTCAGAGATGACCTGCTAACATAATCTGCACTCATCACATTTCCTAATTCAAACTGTTGGGATTTTTTCCTTCATTTTCTGAAAAACAACCCCAGTGTATGTAACAGACGCTTTTGGACTCTACAAATTAACCTGGCTTGGCCTCTGAAAGAGAAAAATGTTTTAAAAGGAAAAGGAGTAATTATTAAGCTTTTTGTCTGTGCTGCTTGTCAATTTGCATAGCATTATCTGTAGTGCTTTGCAAAGCTTTTTCTGGAGGTCATCTAATCTTGTTAAATCTGTCACAGGGTTGCTACTGTATCTGACTTAGACAACGCATTTGCATGACACAAGTCCCTAGCAATGGTGATAAATGTGTTTGTTTCTGGCAGTCCAACCACACAGATGCTTGTTATGTATGTATGCATGCATTTACATTATTTAATCAGCTTCGGAAAGGAGAAAAAGGTCTCAGACACCCAAGATATAGTTTGTTTTTCTATGCACTTACAGCCTGCATGTGACAGTTGTAAGCAACCATTATTTGCTAGCTGATCCAGAAAGATCATGAACTTCTTACGGATTCCACTGTTAGTATTGTCACTGTTTATTTACATAGACCTAACCATGCAGATGGAATAATAACCAAGAGTATCTTCACCCTGTTTAAAACACACCAGCTGGAAACTAAAACATAATAAGCAATATCAAGTTCAAGGGAAGACAAATGCTGCTAGCTAGACTATTTGTACCAGAAATTTCCTGTGGCTAACAAAAGAGATGAAACTAGTAAGTGGAGTGTACACAACTCAGCTGTTTTTATAAAGCCCAAATGATTGAATTCATTTTCACTTTAGGAATCCAGTCTGTAGGTAAGCCAGGATCACAAACAGTTGAGGGAAAAATCTACAGGCAGAAGTCAACTCTCTAAACCTACACTGACAGGGAAAATAAGAAAAGTTTCAGGCACAAGTAGGACTAAAAAAGACCATTAAAAAAAAAAAACAACAACAGACACTATTCACACTATTCAGAAGTTGGCAGGTAAAAGGTAACTTGAAAGCCATTTATTCTTCTGAACACAAGAAAAAGGAACAAATCTGTTGCTCAGCAATTCACAAATCCTAAAGCTACTATCAACTAGCCTGTTTCAAGAGCATAAGACCATGAAGTGCTACAAACTGATACAAAAACCTTCAGATTAATTATTACTGTCCTGAACTAGCATTTCTCACTGCTAAATTTTAATTTCTTGAGCATGCTGATTAGTATTGAAAATGGTAGCTTTTGTTTGATCAAACTTACAAAACCAGTAAATGCTTATACTCATGGAGAGTTAGGCTCAGTATTCCCATGCACATGCATTTACAGGTAAACAATCTCTCACAACTCGTAACTGCTTAGCGATACAACTTAGTAACGCCATCATTACAGCTCAAACTGATACAGTAATTTGATAAAATGGAGCAATACGAGCTACTGTGTAAGAAAAATATTATACACATGCAATGCTGTCAACAATGAAAAGATGTTTTGATTAGCAAGTAAACAATTTGTTACTAGTTAGTTATGGTGAAGTGGGAATAAATAAGTGGGCACATTTTGATTCTGGCAAACTGCTGAATTAATGTAATTAGCAAAACTAAGATCTTAACACAGCCTACAGTTTAAATAGACTTTGAAATCTGAAAGACAATTTATTCTTGTCAGTTCAGTGAAGAATTGAAAAAGACAAGCTTATGTAGTCTGAAAAGTGATCCCTGCTCCTTTATCTCGTTAGGAATTTCAGCAAGTATCCCCGTGGAAGAGCTATTTTCAGATTAAATGTTGCCCTGTGCAGAAAAGTCTGTTTGCTGGCCTTACTATGGAGTTAAGTATGCTTCAAAGTTGATGTTAGATCTTAATTTTCTTTGTGTGTGCTGGGTTGACCTTGACAAGCTGCCCACCCAGTCACTCTATAACTCTCCTTCCTCAGGCGAGGGGGAGAAATTAAGATGAAAAAGCTCGTGAGATAAGGACAGAAAGATTATTTACTAGTTACCATCATGGCCACATGAGATGGGATGATGAGAAAAACACAAAAACTAAACCACTTTCCTCCACTCTCACCTTCTTCCCTTCAATCACCTTGCCTGAAGATCAACTTTGCCATCACCATCTCCTCATCACAATCTTAGCTATTTACAGCAGATACTACACATACTTAGGTGAACAATGACATCATATTTTGCAGGAAAACATGCACTGATGTCAGTTTATGCTAGATAATTTGCATGCTTACATTATAAGATACCTCTAGATTATGAGCTGCAGCTTGAAGATAGACTTGGCTCACGACAGTAATAAGTTAAAGTCTGCAGATAACTTTTCCTCATTCCCTTTTTCAAATTAAAGCCCATTGTCAAGTAAGAACTTAGGAAAATTTATAGGAAAGCAAAATTAAGAACCCAGGGTTCCATATTACCACATTGGGAATCCTGTTAATAATGGAAATGTCCAATGATGATTAACGCTACAGATAGCAATCTTGTTCTAAAATACAGGCAAGATTTTATATTTTTATACAAAGATAAAATTATTTTATATTTTATGTTTTATAAATAGCAAATAACTGTTTAAAGCAGCATGAATATTGATATAATTTATACTTAATTGGTCTAAGGTAATTTCAGTAGATTTGCCCATATTTCACAGGTGACATAGCTAAGAGCTGACTCAAACCTAGCTTGTAAATCTGCATAATTGGTTTTGAAAGAATAAAATTTGCAACTAATTATTAACATTTATGGATCAAAATTACTTTCACTGTAGCTCTAACATACACTAATTTTTTCTAGGTAATACGCTGATATCATACAAATAATTTTGATCTTCATTCCAAAAGTGCATCATAATTCCAACAATACATTGCCAAAAATCTTGCAAACATAGATTTTGAAAAACGGAGTTTCTCAGATAGTATCATGCAGTGTCATGCATGGAATGCCAGAAACAGGAGATGGCAAAGTGACTGCATTCACGCTACTGCTGGTGAGCTGCTCTGCCAAAGGTTGCAATGAAAGCCAATTTCCAGCTTTGCCATTATCTAAATGCAACATTATGTCATGTCACGAGTTAAGAATACTGTACAACAAGACAAAGATCCATTCTAGAGATTTTTATACCGGTTAAATAATCAATAGTACAGACTGGAATCAATCACTTTTCCACTGATGCAGGCCACTGTGTATTTATACTTGTACAGCACAATGAGGTAGATTTTTGGAAGGGAACTGGGAGATACAGATCATCAACAAATCCTGTTAAATGCCAGGATATGATATTCCTCTCAGCACTTTGAAAATGGCCCACATCAAGTGTTTCTACATTTAAAATAAGAAGTGAAAATTACAGTATTTCCAGTATGACCTTCAATCTTTCTCTCTTGGTTATGATTACAAATATCTAAAATTTCTAGATATATTTTCTCAAGTAAGAAAACAAATATTCATTGGCTTAAGTATACTGGTAAAGGGAGACATACAGCACCTATATTTGCCAAGAAAAATATTTTTAATAAATACAAAATACATGTGCATGTGTATATATATCAGCTGGTGGACTACGTAGCATATTGTTTATATTACTGCTGTTTTTGCTTAAGAAATAAGTCAACATATTCAGTACTAAGTCATATATCCCAAGACTTCCTTAACAATCTTACTGATGTTTATTATACTAATATTGACTCAGATTATCTCTTAACAGATCTTTCCAATCTTTGCAATAGTCTAGAAATTAAACATCACAAGAAGAAAAAAAAAATCTGCTCAAGAGTCTGTATCTTTTGTCCTCGTTAAGGCTCAAAGTGTCAGAAAAAGGTAAGGGATAAAATTGCCAAACTCTGGCTATTGTTTAGGAGAGAACAACTCTAGTTTGCTTTAAGTCAACTTTTGTCCACTTTTTCTACAAAAAGGTTGCTGTGACTCCTCAAAAGAAAGGAAGCAATGAAATATCAGCAGTAATGGCAATATAATGATGCTAAGCTGACAATATTTTAAAGGAATATCTCAACTAGGGAAAAATATAAGTTCTTGTCATCTACTGAATAAATTCTTTTTGAAATAGCTACTGAAGCAAAATTAGGTTTTTGTTTGGTTGGTTGGTTTATTTTTTTTACAATTACATTAAAGCAATCATGTAATTGTGCACAAATGTGAAAACAAGGTGGAATACCGTCATAAGTCCAAACAGACCGCTGTTTGTCTGATGTGGTGATGTGGGGTCTCCTGTATTGTACAGTGTCAGCAACTTACTATTAAAATGAAATAATTCTCCTGGAAAGAAATTCACCTCAAAACATACAGAAGGAGAGGGGGAAAGGGGAGGGAAAAGGGGTACAGGAGGTCAAAATATAATACATTTGTTCAAGGAGGCATGAAATACTTCATTTGAAATATCTCTATACCTTTAAATAAGAGCTGATTGACAAAAGACTTAATCAAAATCTTTGATTACAAAGGTCTACTCAGAAACACTTCCAGGACAATTACCTTTGACTTTTACTCCAGAGCAATTTAGGACACTGATTAAAGAGCAGAAAAAAAAGTGTTCAGTTCTAAGCCACAT
Organism: Forpus xanthops; assembly: GCA_032466535.1. Taxonomy (NCBI): domain Eukaryota; kingdom Metazoa; phylum Chordata; class Aves; order Psittaciformes; family Psittacidae; genus Forpus; species Forpus xanthops. Next base: position 33,454 of record JASSUY010022015.1, read on the forward strand.
GTATGAAAAATGTAAATCAGCCATTCACTTACTAACACTTTAAGTAGGCTGTGAACTAACGTAGTGTGCTCTGCCTGTAACCAAGGCAGAACCTTGGACCCAGACATGGTTTTTTTCCCTCAAGAAAGAAGTTGAGTGAGGTGGAGGAATAGCTAGCGGAGATGGAAAAAACAGTGAGTTGTAGAAGAGATGAAGTTGACTTTTACTGGTACTGTTATAATTCTCTCATAAATTTAGTTATTCTTAAAACTCAGCTTCTACAAACTCAATAATATTAAGAAACAAAAACTAAACGGGGGGGGGGGGGGAAAGAAATTCCCTATATATTCCACTTGTCAGACTGATTCCTAGAGTAGGCTTATCAGCCATCGGCTGTAAGGACAGGGTTTTTTTTTCAAAGTTTCTTTGCCTTACAGGTAAAAATACACATCATCTCCATTTCAAAGTCCTCAAGGAGACAAAAAAAACCCAAAAAACAAACATGTTCCGCTTTCAATCACATAGGTATAAAAATGTAAAATCTAAGAAAACTTTAGGGAGGTAATCTTTAAGAGATGATCTGAAGGTCATTTTGAGAGAGACCACAATTTTCCAACCTGTTACACTGGGGTGATATAAGTTGAAGTATGTTCTTTGGTGATTTTGACAACACTGTCTATTCCTAAAGACATTAGGAAGCATGAGAGAGATTAGAGACTGTTATTGATCAGCTCAGTGAAAATGAAATAGAAACTATGAAAGATTTATGAACAAATTCCAGTAACCATTTCTTTACTACAGAGATGTTCCATGGGACCCACCCTACACGGGCTCAGGTAGACAAGCTACTTTGTCATTCCAAAAATATAGCACAGCCCATATATAAATCTGTAAGAGTATCATATAAAATAATAATTGACTGAAAAGTCTATTATTTAACAGACAGCTTCACAATGACAAAACTAGAAACTGTAAGAAAGAAGCAAGAATTGGTCCATCCACTTAAACATTACAAGAATCAACCCAAACCTGACTTGAAATTACTCTGAAATAAAAAAAGTCATCCAATTAACTTAGCAAATACTTCTGCTGAATCAGGTTAGCTGTGATCCTCCAGGGGAAGGCAGGCTGATGCACCTATTACTATCCCCTGGCCTCAGGCATGCTCAGTGAAGAGCGAAAGGTAGTGTTTTCAGAAGGGCATAGCTCCGGCAGTGAGAAGGGGAACTCAGCAAAGACACTTGCTGATAGGTGGTTAAGTGCGACAGAGCAAGGGTTTCAGAGCTAGGAAATGCCCAAACTGGATTCCATACTGCTGGACAGCCTTTATTCAATATATAGTATTTATTCAATATATCTACAGAGGGACACAACGATCTTAAATGTCTTTTCCAATCTAAATGAGTCTATGTTACTGTACATGCTGTGCAGCATAAAGTACATACATATCACTATATGCAGTTATCTTTGAACATAAGCTACTTTTGAGTGCTTGTGACAATTCACTTCCAGGTGCTAGCAGAAAGCCCTGAGGCTGTAGGCTCACATATAACAGCATTTGTTTACACGCACCATGTGCACATCCTTTCTTACTATGCATGTAAGCCCTATTACTTTAAGAGAATACATAATTCTGTACTCCTTCGCATTTTCTGTTTCTATCTGAAGCACAAAAATATGGGAGTAGGGGGATGGAATCTAGTCTTGGCTATTTCCATCCCAGAAAAAAAACAACAGCAGGATACTTTGCAAAACAAGCTGTCCCTGTGAAATTCCTGCCTACTGCAGATTCAGTTGGCAGCCTAAGCTTTGAATAAGCCTCTCAATTTCTAACATGCTTCTTTGGAAAGCTGCTGCATGTTAGAGTTTCAAACCTGTGTGAGACAGACAAACTCTGCTTTTTATTTTTCATGTCAAGATTATTGAATTATTCAAATCTGGAAATATATATCAGCAAAATACACTTGCCTCTATGCTTTGCTGTTTAATCATTTACCAAAGACATCCGATGTTGGAAGTTAATGATGCCACCAACTAGATTGTCACACAACTTGTGCTTCTATATATAAAATTATTTACCCCTAACCCATTGTCTGAATTTGACCTTTCCAGGAAACTGCCTCTGAAAGCTTGGCTGCTAACATTTGTTCCAGAATTTTGGAACCCTATCCCAGTGCTAAACCACTTTAAGATGCCCAACACATGATAAGAGATCTAGGTCTCTGTTTAGTATCTCTCCCACAAATTATCAACAATTTTGTGCACCATATGCCAGGAAAAAAAAAAAACAGAATCTCAGAGCACTGTGTAGTTTTCTCCTCTTGCTTCTCCCATATTCTCAAGTTTCCAGAATTAACATGATCCCTTGTTTATTCTTGTTACACAGGGCTCCGGGCCACTCAACATTGCTCTTTTATCATAGCATTCTTAACTCTTTCTTTCTATATGAAGAGATGTCATTTAAATTTATATTTAAATATGCAAAGCTGAAAACTAGTAATGATAAACTGGAAATATCACTGGTTTCCACTAGTTATAACTTATTCTGTATCTACAGTCAATTATATTATCAATGGTAGGTGGTGAAACCTGCCATATCCCTGAATGAATGACGTATCTCAAGGATGACCTAATTCATTTTATCCTAAATGACTATTTACACATCTTTGTATGTAAAGATAATGATGATTCACTAAAGATGGCTTCCAATTCACAAAAGCAGTTTTCTGCTTTTAGATAAGATAGGCTGAAATCAACACCAAGGGGAATTGTGTATTTCCATAGCATAACACACTCAAGAATCTTCAGGATCCAAATAAATCTGGCATTTGTTTCAGCAAAGTGCTGCAGAACCAGAAGAGTGTGTGTCTTCCACTGTCTCCCAAGACAAAACACAGTGCTGACACTTTGAAGTTACTGGCATGTAAGAGCACCCACTGGACAACTCCTGGGAAGACTTTTGTCTACTGCCTATCAGTAGCTGTTATAATACGCATTTCACAGCCCAGAAAGCAAACTGTATCCTGGGCTACATCAAAAGAAGTGTGAGCAGCAGGTCGAGGGAGGTGATCCTGTGCCTCTACTCTGCTCTCATGAGACCTCACTTGGAGTATTGTGTGCAGTTCTGGTGTCCTCAACATAAAGAGGACATGGAACTGTTGGAACAAGCC
>JASSUY010022016.1:0-18751 GCA_032466535.1 Forpus xanthops
AGCTGGGGGTGCACTGAGGGGTGCATTGGGGTGCACAAGGGGGGTATGCATTGGGGGGCTGGGGGTGCATTGGGGGGCTGCGGGTGCACTGAGGGGTGCATTGGGGTGCACAAGGGGGGTATGCATTGGGGGGCTGTAGGTACACCGGGGGTGCATTGGAGGGCTGGGGATGCACGGGGTGTGCATTGGGGGTGTATAGGGTGCATTGGGGGGCTGGGGGTGCATTGGGGGTGTATAGGGTGCATTAGGGGGCTGGGGGTGCACTGCGGGGTGCATTGGGGTTCAAAAGGGAGGGTATTCATGATGGGTGCAATGGGGGGGTGCATTGGGGTGAATATGGGGTATTTGGGGTTGTATGGAGTGTGTGCAATGGGGGGCTGTAGGTACACTGGGGCACATTGGGGTTGCATTGGGTGCAGTGGGGTGCTATAGGTACAGTGGGGTGCACATTGGGGTTGCATTGGATGCACTGGGGTGCTATAGGTACAGTGGGGTGCACAGTGGGGTTGCATTGGATGCACTGGGGTGCTATAGGTACCCTGGGGTGCACATTGGGGTTGCATTGGATGCACTGGGGTGCTATAGGTACCCTGGGGCACATTGGGGTTGCATTGGATGTACTGGGGTGCTATAGGTACAGTGGGGTGCACATTGGGGTTGCATTGGATGCACTGGGGGGCTAGGAGTGTGTTGGGGTGCACAAGGAGGGCATGCATTGGGGGTGCACTGGGGATGCATTGGGGTGCACAGAGAGGCTGAAGGTGCATGGGGGGTGCACTGTGGGGCTGGAAGGGTGCGTGCACCGAAGGTGTGCACTTGGGGGTGCATTAGAGTGCCCTGGGGGGGGTATACATTGGGGTGCACTAGAGGGTCATTTGAGGGTACACTGTGGAGAGCTATAGGTGCACTGGGGGAACTGGGAGTGCACTGGAGATTACATTAGGTTGCATGGGGAAGGGGTGTGCATTGGGAGTGCATTGGGGTGCAGAGGGTTGATGCATTGGGGGGTGCACAGGCGGTGGTTGCATGGCCTGGGGTGGGTGAGGATGTACACCCTGAAGAGGGGAGCCCGCAGCATCACGCGTGTGAGCGCATGTGCACGCATGTTGCCGTGTGTCAGTAGCGTGTACCCATCAGTGCCCTGCTCGCCTGCATGCTCCGCGTGCACATGTGCATTAACGTGCTCATCCGTGTGCACCCGTCAGCGCGCATCCATCAGCGCACTGCCCGTGGCTGTGCCTTCGCCTGCACGCGTGTCCTCTGCATCCTCACCCCCCTCAAAGCTTTGGGAATCATCTCCCTGCGTTATCCCAGGGAAAAGCCGCCATGGGATGGTCGGATCCTTCCTTCCTCCATCCCGGCTCCATGTGGGAATGGAAGGGTCAAAGCGGAGCCCTACGAGGGCCATGGCACGTCCTAATCCCGCCTGGTCCTCCCAAAGCCCGGCTCCCAGCTCCCAGAAGAGCCGGTCCCAGCAGCCCTGGGGCAGGACTTACCCAACCCGTCTGCCTGCTCCCTGCCCCGCTTTCCCAACCAGTTCTGAGCAGCTCCAGCTCCGCACCTCGCAGTGTTTCTATTCTAAGTGATCATTTACATCCTTTTCTTTCCAAGGAATTGAAATTCCATTTCAAAGAAAGGAGGGGGAAAGGACCAAAAAGAGAGAAATGGAGATGGGACAACCCCATTCCCAGGCTCCTTTACCTGGGTGATCCAGTCCTGCTGGACCCGGCCCATGCAGCCCCGGTTTGTCCCAGGTTTTGGTGCAAGCCCCGTATGGGATGCTCTTTAATTCACCCTCTCTTCCTGCCTTTTCTTTTTTCCCCTTTCTAAATACCCAAATTCCCATGGGTTAAGATGAAATTAAAGCAGGATTTAGCCTAAAAATACCCGCGCACATCTGTCCACCTTCCCCATCTGCTCGGATGAAGGAAGGGATTGTATGTGCAGAATGAGGGGTTTGTCTCATCCTTCTGTGCCATTTGGGAGCTCAGTTCACCTCTGTCACATCGGGTTATTTAGGGAGGGATATTCCTTCGGATGCAGTGTATTTGCTGGGTAACACCTCAGCCGAGGAGCAGGTCTTAGTGCATTGAAACACTTTGGGTCTGAGGTGCTTTTTGACTTCAAGATGAGGTTTTATAACCTGTTTCCTAATGCCTTTTGAGTGAGAAACCTCAAAATCTGAATGTTTCCAGGCCATCTCCTCCGGCTGCTTCCTGGCTTTTGTATGGACTTGTCATAATCTATCGGCGTTTCATGCCGCGTTCCTTAGCAGAAGGAAATGGGCTGATGGCAGGGATTGAAGTTACAACTGGCCCTAATTTCTCTAATGTGAACTTTCAAGGCCAATGACTGCGGTAATGACAACGTCGGAGCTCAAAAGGAAGGGCCGTGCCCAGTGGAGCAGGGATGGAGCATCCTGGACCCTCAGGATCGGCTACGGATGCCATCGCACACCAGCAGCACCAAGTTGACCCATGGGCAAAGCTCCGTTAGGGTGCACAAGGGGCTAATATCACCTATTGTAGATGGGGAAAGCTTGGGATGGGGATGGAGGGATCGGGAATCAGCCCCGGTGCAGGGATCTTTGGAGCTGGAGCTGCTCCAGGAGAGGCATTAATTCATCTCGGATCACCTGCCCCGTGACTCACAGCTCCATCGGTGCTCCACATAGTTTCCATCAATGTTTCATTTGACACACACACACATCCCAAACGATCCCATGGGCAGCAGAGTGACACCGGTGACCATGTATTTACTTTGCCTGCTCACTCGACGCACCGGAAGCCTTGAACTGGGCCGGACCCAACCCTGGCACAGGGTTGGGAATGGAAAACCGGTCGGAGAGCTTTCTTCCTTCTCCGGCAGCCGTGGGATGGAGCGCGTGACCTTGGGGCTGAGCTGGGTGAAAGAGCCGTACCCCGGCTCCGAGGCTGGGAATGAGCATCGCCCATCCCAAAGGGATCCGCAAAGGTGGAAGGAAAAGGGAGGAATGTGCCCTGTGTGTGCTGGGGGGGGCTGTGCATCCGACTGCTGCTCCTATGGGGATGCCAGGAGAAGCTCCCCATGACCCAGCTTGAGCACAGAACCCCCTCCGTGTGCTGGGCTGCACCCCCAGAGTGTGAGCAGCAGCTCAGAGGGGGATTCTGCCCTTCTCATCCCATGAGACCTCCCCTGCAGCGCTGTGTGCAGTGCTGGGGTCCCAACATAAGGACGTGGAGCTGTTGGAGCAAGTGCAGAGGAGGCCATGAGGATGCTCAGGGGTGGAGCAGCTCCGTATGGAGCCAGAGGAGAACATTGGGGCTGTTCAGGCTGGAGAAGAGAAGCTGTGTGGAGAGCTCAGAGCAGCTCCAGTGTCTGAAGGGGGCCACATGGATGTTGGAGAGGGACTCTGCATCAGGGACTGCAGCGATAGGACAAAGAGTAATGGGTTCAGATTGAAATGAGAAGTTCAGGTTGGAGATAAGGCAGAAGCTCTTTCCTGTGAGGGTGCTGAGCGCTGGCATAGGGTGCCCAGAGAAGCTGTGGCTGCTCCATCCCTGGCAGTGCTCAAGGCCAGGTTGGACAGAGGGGCTTGGAGCACCCTGCTCCAGTGGAAGGTGTTGGAGCTGGATGAGCGTTAAGGTCCCTTCAACACAAACCAGTCTGGGATCCTATGATTCTATGATGCTCATAACCTTGGAGTTGACTCCCATCCTAAAACATCCATCTGCATCCCAAGTCCATCCTGTCCTAAGCAGCCAGCACTCCCTAACACAGCCAGAGGAATTCCTTATGGATCAGGCAGGGAGCAGTAAACCGGATGCCCCTGGGCCTCCCACCCCACACATCCGGGGTAATCTCAGTCATATGGCCAGAAAAGGAGAGATTAAATTAGATTAGATTAAATGTACCTGCCTAATTTTAGCTCGCTCACATGTTCTGGGTGTGCTGCTCTGGCTCTTCCCTTGCTCCTCTCAAAGCCATGGGGCCACCAACCAGGACAGGAGGAAACCAGAGGGATTTGGCTGGGAAGTGGTACCCAACGGTGTGATGTGCGCTGGTGATGGTGACCCTGCACTGGTGATGGCCATCTTCAGCCATGCGAGCATCACCATTCCAAGCCCAGGGAATGCCTCCCTACACATCCAGCTTGCCCCATTCATTGCCCTGCTTCTGCCTGCTCAAATCCTGCAACGTGACATGGACATTTGCTGTGCACTGCCTGTCCTGACCTCCTTCATGCCAGCCCTAAGCGCTTGTCTTGTCCTGCTGCCAGCTCCATCAAATATCTCCTGATCCAAGGTGACATCTGATTCCTCATGGGACCAGCCTTGGATCAGCACTGCAATGCAACAGGGACAGAAGACATCTGAGCCCTGTGCACCATCCCCAGCATCCCACCCAGGTCCCCGAGCCCTGGAAAGGGATGGGAGGAAGGATGCTATCTCCTACAGCTATTATAGGCAAAGTGAGGGAGAGCTGAGGTCCACTCTCATCCCAAAGGGGATCCTGGTGCTGGTGGGGGCTCTGCTGGGCATCACACAAGCCTGACACAGCTCTGAGGTCAAAAGTCCCTGTGAGGACATAGGACCTTGAGTCACAGCATCCATCCTGGGATGAGTAAGTCCCGCAAGTGGCACTTTCTCAATCCCAGCGGAAGGAGGAGGTTTCTCCAACATCCCCAAGGCGCTTTCCCAAAGGGGCAGAGCTGGGTCACAGCCACATCCCTGGTGTGGGCTGAGTGCACGTCCCCAGTGCCATCACCTGGAGCTGGGGCATGAGGGCAAGAGGCAGCAGGCAGGGAGGTGCTCAGTGCAAAGGCCTTTTCCTTCACCTCCTCCATGGGATCCCTTGTGCTTCCTCGTGGATCAATGGGTGGGAGCAAGCCCAGGGGATCTGTGTCCATGTTAAGTGTGCGGATGCTATTTCTGTTTCTGATCCGAGGAGTCTGGGTGTTTAAAGGGATGATCTGAAAGGTCTTTTCCAACCAAGTTGATTCTATGGTTCCAAGTATCCCTTCTTTTTCCCGCTGCTACAGCAGGCTCCCAGAGCTGGATCTCAGGAATCCCATCCTGCAGCATGCCAGCAGTGGGATAACGCTGCCATTACCCCACAATGACCCTGTGCCATGGCTGCGTCCAGCCCAGGCTCAGACAGGGTCAGTCCTCAAGCCTTGGCTTGCATAAGCTGGGAATGTGGGAAGTCCCTGGCTCTGTTGGGATGCTGGAGGGAAGGGCTATGGAGGCAGCAGCCTGGAGCAAGTTGGAGGCTCAGGGGAAGGCAGTGGAGCAGTGTCCATTTGCCACCCAAATCCATGTGTGGATGGATGCATCTCCCAGCTCATCCTTGGTGGTTCTTAAACCCCAGGTTGATTTGGGCACCTACCCCCTGCCATTCCAAAAGCCCTTCCTAGCACTAATGGTGGGATTAACACCACACTGACCCCTCAAGTCCAGAGCAATTCCCAACCCGGATCATGGCCAGCTCTCCCCAGGATGCAGCAGCAGAACTGGGCTCTCCCCTGGACCATTGCTCACAAGCAGGATCTCACTTCCCTCCCTGCAGGGAGGACCACAAAGCAGAAAACCATCCCAAATATTACACCCTGCCTTACTTTGACATCAGTCAGGGTCAGAGGATTGGGAAACAGCACTCCAACACCCTTCCATGGATTATTCCATGCACCCATCCCGTTATCCCGCTCCCCACAGTTACTCCTCTTCTGATAAGTGGCAGTCGGATGAAGCTGCATCCCTTTGTGCTCCATAGCCAGATACAGAAGTAAAACCACCCCAAAATCCCAAATCCAGGGAGAAGATCCCCTTACCTGGGTGAAGCTCTTGCCATCCATCCCATCTGCTGCATGCTCGGGCATCATCCTCGGAGCATCCGAGTTGGTTTGCTGGGACTGGCGGAGCTTTATCATCTCTGATCCCTGCGGAGGAAGGGCTCTGCCTGTCATTGGCTGGGCACTGGGGATAAATACGGGATTTTAGCAGCATTGGTGTAATCCTGGAGCTGTGGGATGAGCACAGAGGAGCTGCCTGGGATGTGATGCTGATGGGGTTGGGTACCCACTTTGCACGGTGTCACCATCACCAACACCCCTCATGGAGCATCCCTTTGCATGGCAAGAAACAGCAGCCAGACCACGGGTGACCCCCACAATGTGCAGGCAGTTTTAGTGATGAATCCTCTCTCCTTTTTCCTAGGATTGGGGAATAAAGGAGGAAATTAACACTGGGATGGATGCGTTTGCAAAGGGATATTTGGAAGCTCCAAGCTGTGCTTGCACATCCCCTACCCATGTAACACACATGGGTAGATACCACGCGTGTGCACGTGTGTGTTGCACGTGTGCATGAGGCAGGAACATGTGGCCACACACAGCTTAATCAGGATCTGCAGTCGTCTGACACAGTGACAGTGTCCCCTCTGTTTATACAGGGCTTTGGGAGCCCTTTAGAACCCCAAAACACCCTCATAGGGGGTAAAACCAATGGGGAAGAGCTGCTGTGGGATCGGGGAGCCCCATGGCTTTGCCCCTGTGTGCCCGTGGGCACGCGAGTGCCCTCTCCCCAGTGCCCAGCAGGGAGGTTTAAGGTTGATGCACTTATTCCTTGTGTCGAGGGCAGATTATCCAGCAGGCAGGGCTGGAGCGCTGGCACGGAGCCCTGGAGCCCTTATCTGGGGCAGGCAGGACAGGAGTGCTATGGGGAAGGAGGGGGGCAGAGCTGCAGCCCCACAGTGCCCTGTGGTAGGTGGCTGGGCCATGATGGGGCTCGAGGGAAGGGATTGGGTTTGGGGGCAGCAGGATCCCCCCCCTCCCCAGGCTTGGGCACCTCCTGCATGTACTGAAGGTTCAACCCAGCCCTAAATCTCAGCCTGACCTCTGAGATCAGCACCTTCCATTTGCAAGGGGAGAGCCCCAGCCCTGTCCCCATCCTGCTCCCTATCCCATACCTGTCCCCATCCTGTTCCCTATCTCGTCCCTGTCCCCAACCTGCTCCCTATCCCATCCCTGTCCCTATCCCAGCCCTGTACCCATCCTGCTCCCTATCCCATCCCTGACCCCAGCCCCATCCCGTTCCCGTTCCTGTCCTCATCCTGGTCCCTGTCCCCATCCCATCTCTTTCCTCACCCTGTCACATCCCTGTCTGCATCCTGATCCTTGCCCCAATACCATTCCCATTCCCATCCTACCCCTACCCCTGTCCCAGTCCCATTCTCTTCCCTGTCCCTATCCCTTATTCCATCCCTGGCCCCATCCTGATCCTTGTCCCTATCCCATTCACATCCCCATCAAATCCTCGTCCCCATCTCTGCCACCACTCCTGTCCTGGTCCCTGTCCTAGTCTCATCCTCATTCCATCCCTGTTCCCATCCCATCCTTATCCCATCCCCATCCCTTTCCCAGCCCCATCCCTATCCCTGTCCCCATTTCATCCCCATCCTGACCCCTACGGCAGCTGAGCCATGAGCTGCTCTGCTCACACCAAGAGTTTGGCCACACCTTCAGCCAACAGAAACTTCTTTGATCTCCAAAACCTCCTCTTTAACCTCTGAAAAGATTCCTTTTATCTCCCCACATTCCTGCTCTGGACAGGGAAAGCTCTGCCGGCTCCAGGCTGGGATCCTCCCTCTGCTGGCTTCTCCAGGCCGGGAAGGACAGAGCCACCTTTGTTCTGTCCCTGCTCCTATTGCTGCCGGCGTGCAGGAAGTGTCACAGAGCCCTTGGCACCGGTTGCTTTGCAATCCCCCTCCTGGCACGTCCATGCTGGGAATCTCCAGGATAAGGAAAAGAAAGGGACCCACAAGCACTGGGTGATGGGAGATGTATTGGGGAGGTGGGGGTCAGGGGCACTGCTGCATGGCCTGGCAGGGATTTGCTCCCCACACCATGACTTTAACTGTGATTTATATGGAGTCAAGCCAGGGTTGTTTCGTCTATAACCATCATCATGTCAATGGGATGCTGATCCCCATCCTGAGCCATTCCCAGCATCGCAAAACCCTCACTGCAGCAGGCCTTGGACAAACCCCACCATTGTCCCTCCTGCCTCATGCATAATTCAGCACATGGCAAGGGCAAGACCTGCCCTTTCCAATGGGGGACCCCCTTGGGGACCTCAGTGGGTGGCCGGGGACCATTCCCAAAGCAGCTTTATAAAGAGGCAATGGAGGAGTGGCTGGCTGGGATTCGAACAGGATGGTGATTCCCCATGGGATACCCCCTGGAACACACTCAGCTGCAACTCCCACAGCATTAACCCCACAACTGGGTGTGAAAGCAGCCTCTGGACTTTCCCTCTCTAATACCTTCCCATTTCCGGCTCAAACAGATGGGAAAACTCATCCAAGATGGAGCACTCTGCCTGTGGCCAGAGCGCGGTGATGCTGTACTGAGATAAGGCATTCAGATCCCGTTCCCCAGCAGCGCTGATGGCAGGTGAAGAGGTGATTTTATGGCATTTCCCTGTGCTGGGCACCCATTGGAAGTGGGATGAGTGATCCCAGTGACAGTCCTCAGCAAGCTTGGAGACTGGGATCTGCTAATCCAGTGCAGCACAGTGAGGAATCACAGCCTCAAACAACGCCTGGGTGCATTCCCCTTGGAGAGCGGGTGTCTTGGGACACATTGGAACAGGCATTGGAATAGTGGTGGAAGCGATCACATCCCATGCCTATGAGCTCCTCAGTGCCATGGGTTAGCGGTGGCCTTGGCAGCACTCGGGAATGCTTGGACTTGATGAGTTTAAAGCTCCTTTCCAACCCGATTGATTCCATGATTCGCCAGCCAGAGGTGAAGCCATCACTCCCTAAAGCAGCTCCAAGTGCTTTTCAAGGCTCTCCCTATGGATGGCCGGGATCCAAGCAGCAGCACATCACGGAGCTGGCACGAGGCAGGCAGCTCCGGCAGGGACCGGCTGCATCCGAGACACCTGGGGCTGAGCCAGCAAAGATTGGGCTTAATCACATGTTAAGAGCTGCCCCATGCCAGGATCCATCCCTCTTCCCCGACCTCCCCGGCTCCAGTAACTAGAAACCACCAGGGAATTTTTCCAGTCTCATGATAACAGCAAATGTCAGATCCCAAAGGAACACAGGCATTGCGGGCTGGGTGGGATGGGGGAAGCTAATGGGATGGAGCAGCACACCTTCGGGGGGCATCATGGGGACAGCAACCGGTGCCAGGGATTCGGGATCCAAACCTGGCTCTTGTTTCAGAGCAGGGAAAATGAAAGGGATAACCGGACTGAGCCTAAAGAGCTGGAAAACAGCCTCAGGCGGAAGCATTCCCCATGGGCAAAGCATCCCCAGGCTGCTGTTTTCGAGGAATTCAGGCCTGGATGCTCCCCGAGCACCGTTGACCATGGTGAGGGGAATATTGGGATGAATTCCCTAAGACTCATCAGTCCTGGCGATACCCAAAGCAAGGGTTGGATGGGGCGACTCCAAAGGAGGCTCTGCTGCTGGAGGAGCTCTGGGGCACATTGGGCATTCCTTTCATTTCTGCTTTCCCTGGATCACGCTCCATGAGGCTGCTGCTCTATTTAGGGAGCTGTGTCCCAGGCCAGCAGCAGCAGAAATGGAGGGGGGGGGGGGAATGAAAATGAGCCTTGTTTGGCTTCAGAGCACCCTTATCTGCTGCACATGGGAGCAGGGGCTGATAAATCTGAGCCCTAATAACTGTGACCTGGAATAAACCATGGCCCTTAATAATAACCATGACCCCTAAAAGACAAGAACCCCCAAAACAGGGCCCCTAATAGCCATGACGCCTAATAACTGGGACCCCCAAAACATGGTCCCAAATAATCATGACCCCTATTAACAGGGACCCCCAAAACATGGTCCCAAATAACCATGACCCCTATTAACAGGGACCCCCAAAATCATGGTCCCTAATAATAACCATAACCCCAAATGACTGGGACCCCAAAAACAGTCCCTAATAACTGAATAACCCTGCCCCCCAAAAGACATGTCCCCTAATAACCCCAATCCCTACAACCCTGACATCCAGTAGCCATAGCCCCTGAGTGTGATCCCTAATAACTATAATCCCTAATTTGGCAGCCCTAATTCCCCCTTGGATACTTCCGCCTTTGGTTTTGGGGTGGCATCAAGCCCACCTCCCCTTGGATTAATCCATAAACTCCACTTGTCTGCTGAGGGCAGTAATAATGGGATTATCCCAATCTGGCTGCGGGATAGGGAAGCTCATTATGGAGCATTAAAGTGGGGAAAATTGGGGTTTCCAAGGCCTAATAAAATCTCATTTCCTACCGGGCATCTCCAAGGGACATTTTGGGGCTCATTTTGGGGTTTTTTTTTTGCAGTTTGTCAGGACCTGGGAATGGTTTTCAGCCCATTCAGGTTTGGGGAAACTGAGGCACTGCGGCCATAGCGCTGCATGGGGAACACTTCCATGTCCCTCAGTACACCCCATAGGGCAGCCCCCAGTGCCAGGGGATAGAGTGGGGTGAGGCACTTGGGGGGGGATTTTCCCTATGAAAACACGAGAAAGAAGGACGGGGAGAGGGAAACCGCCCCAATGAGGGGTTCGGGATGAGCTTCCCCCCATGGCGCCTCACCCAATGCCACCGCCGACCTCAGTTTTGAGGGGAAAAGGGGGGTTTTCCCTTTTCCAGCCGCCCTCGCGATTCCAGCATCATGAGGACCAACAGTGCCACCTACCGAAACAGCCCTTTCCCTTGCTAAACCCTCATCGCTCCTTTTTCCCCATCCCAAAGCACCTCCTCACGTTTTTAGGGACACAAACCCCCCCCAGCCCAACCCCTGTTTGTCGCTATGGGGCAATGCCAGGTGCCCATCCCCATTACATCAAGCCTTACCCCTATAAGGGTCCCCCTTATACGCCTGGGGCTGTTTTAGGTCACTTTTAAGGCTTAGAAAGCTCCTTCCCAACCCAAACCATTCCATCACCGTCTTTGTGGCTGCTGAGGGGAAACTGAGGCACACCCAGGCCTGACCGTTAGGCCCAACGAGCCCCACCTGCAGCTCATTGGGTACTTAAGACCACCTTTATAACCCTATAGAAACCCTTTAGCCCAGGCTTTGCTTGGTCCGTCCCTATGGATGAGGCTGATGGAGCCAGGATGCAGCCAGCACTGGGGGTTCTGCTGCCCACCCCGGCCCCGGAGGTGCTGGAGGGGGTGCTGAGGCAGCTCCATGGCCCATTGCCCTGTGCCGCCGCCATCGCCCGCCTGAAGAAGGGCCCGGCCGGGGGGTACGAACCGGCCGGGAATGCCGGGGATGCGTTGGAGAGGAGGCAGTTGGCCAATGCCAAGGAGCGGGAGAGGGTGAGGGACCCCGGGTCAGCCCCGGGTGCTCGGGTCCGTTGGCCTTAGGCCTCTGCTGTGGGTTGAATGGAGGGAGTCTTTGCCTGTGCCCTTGAAGGACCTGGATTAATGTAGGGGGTTAGATAACATATGTATTTGTTATATTGAATATATAATATTATTATATTACTAATTAAAATCTTAATGCTTTTTAATAATTAGTGCAGTAATATAATATTATCTTTTAATTTAATATGGGGGTTTAATATAGCTTAATCCTGAAAGGACCTGGCTTAATCCTTGGGGCCTGGCCCGATCCTGGGAGAGCCCAGTTTAATCCTATGGGAGGCAAGGTTTAATTCTGTGGGGTTCTGGCTTACTTTGGGGGATCCTGGTTTAATGCTGGGCATCCAGTTTAACCCTTATAGAGCCCAGTTTAACCCTGAAGGACCGGGTTTTGTCCTACAGGGCCTGGTGTGACCCTAGGAGGGCCTGTGTTAATGTGGGGGGACCTTGGTTTAATCCTGGAGGCCCCAGTTTAACCCTTATAGAGCCCAGTTTAAGCCTATGGGGCAGCAGATATAACCCTAGAAAGCTCTGCCTTAATTTGGGATGGAGATGGCTTAATCCTAACAGGACCTGGTTTAATCATGGGGGTCAGGTTAACCCTAAAAGGACCTGGTTTGACCTTAGGGGGGCCTGGTTCCATCCTGGGGTACCCACTTTAATCCTGAGTGGAGGCTGATTTAGTCCTAGGAGCACATGGATTAATTAGGGGGGCTGGTTTAATTCTGTGGACGCAGTCTCACCATAGAAAGGCCTGGGTTAATTTTGGGGGGTCCCAGTTCAATTCTGGGGTGCCCTGTTTAATCCTAGGAGCACGTAGCTTAATTCTGGGGGTGTCCTGTTTAATCCTGGGAGCACATGGCTTAATCCTGGGGGTGTCCTGTTTAATCCTGGGAGCACATGGCTTAATTCTGGGGGTGCCCTGTTTAATCCTAGGAGCACGTAGCTTAATTCTGGGGGTGTCCTGTTTAATCCTGGGAGCACATGGCTTAATCCTGGGGGTGTCCTGTTTAATCCTGGGAGCACGTGGCTTAATTCTGGGGGTGCCCTGTTTAATCCTAGGAGCACATGGCTTAATTTTGGGGGTGCTCTGTTTAATCCTAGGAGCACATGGCTTAATTCTGGGGGTGTCCTGTTTAATCCTGGGAGCACATGGCTTAATTCTGGGGGTGCCCTATTTAATCCTGGGAGCACATGGCTTAATTCTGGGGGTGCTCTGTTTAATCCTGGGAGCACATGGCTTAATTCTGGGGGTGCTCTGTTTAATCCTATGAGCACATGGCTTAATTCTGGGGTGCCAGTTTCCCCTTGGGCTCTCCCCCACGTCCCCCATTGGGATGTCCCTCTCGTTATCTCCCTCTGGCAGATCAAGAACCTCAACAGTGGCTTCTCCAAGCTCAAGGCACTGGTGCCCCTGGTCCCCCGTGACCGCAAGCCCAGCAAAGTGGACACCCTGAAGGCAGCCACCGAGTACATCCGCCTGCTGCGGCTGGTGCTGGAGGAATCTGGGGGGCTCAAGGTAAGGGGGGGTCCCCCCGACATCAACCTCTGTTTCACTCTGAACCCATCACCCCCTTGTCCTATCAATCCATTCCCTGATGAGTCCCTCTCCAGCATCCTTGCAGTCCAACACTGGGAGATGCTCTGGGGATGCAGCCCAGTGCATGAAGGGGTTCCCATTGACCAACACCCCCAAATCCTTGTCCTCGGGCTGCTCTCAATCACTTCTCTGCTCAACCTGTGCCTGGGAGTGCTCCAACCCAGGGGCAATCCTTGCCCTTGGTCTTGAGCTTCATAGAGTTGGCATTGGGCACCTCTCAAGTGTGTCAATGTCCCACTGGATGGCAGAAGGATGTGGGGACACAACACCCCAGTTTGTGTTTTCTCCCCTTTTTCCCACCAGCAGGATACTGATGCCAATCAGCAGCTGGGTGACACCACTGGGACAGGGCCTGGCACTGCCCCTCCATGTCCATGGGGTGCCCCTGTGCTGCCCCCCAACCCTGGGCTGCTACAGGAGAGTGGGGAGCTGGTGAGTTGGGGGTCAGGGTTGGGGTGATGGGGTTGGGTGCATCCAAGAGGGGGGCAAGATGGGATGGGGGCATCCATGAGCCTTGCAGGGAGCTCCCACCCCTGAGCTCAGGGTTTGGGGAGCTTCTGCTTTATACCAGTGCATTATATATATATACATACATATATATGCCCCCAAATATTCCAAATGAGCACAAACTTGTGTTTTGGGGCTTGTTTTTGAAGGTTTTACCAGCCAATCCCTAAAAACCCCTGGAATCTCCTGCAGAGACCTGCGGGGGACCTGGTGTGACACCAAGTTTGATGCTCCTGCGCTTCGTTTGGGGCTGGCTCCTGTTCCATGGCTGGATCCAGCCCCACATCCCATTACGCTGCCCCTCAACCACCCTATCCTCAAAATGGGGGGGTCCATTACTCCTAAACCACTATGATGAGGCCAGAGCTGTAATTAATAGCTTTATGTGAATGTAATTAGCAATTAGCAGCGCTGCTCCCCCCCCACCCCCGTTATTTAATAGAGCTCCCAATTCCCCATCTCATAATAAAAGAGGGGGTTTGGGGGTGTCAGTGCTGCTCCCGTGTGCTTCCCACCATGTTTATTTGCACTCAGTGGGTGTCCCGGGGGGGGGGTCCATGGGTACCCCCACCTCTATGGGGCGGAGCGTGTTGGCAGAAGGAGCTGGACCTGCGCGGGGGGGTGTGTGGGGGGGAGCCTTTGTCAGGATGCTTTGAGGAGGAGGATGCTCTGAGGAGGAGGTGGGTGATGGCAGCATCCTCCGGGCCACAGCATCCCCATCCATGGGAGGGTTTTGGGGGGGATAACAAAGGGGGTGACCCCCCCCTTCCCTTTCCTGTCATTTCCCACTGTCCCTAAGCAGGCTGCATGCAGGTTTGGGGGAGCTGCATCTATTCCCACCCCCCCTTTTTCCCGGCCTTTATCCTCTGCGGGTGGTGGATACCAATTCCCCCCTTTCCCCCTTCAATCCGCATCCATGGGGGGTGCGATGCTGCATCCAAAACAAGGGAAATTCCATGCTTTTCATCCTCATCCGCCATCCCTGCGGCTGCCGCAGCGGCGCTGGGTGCGGCGAGGGCGGAGGCGGCCGGGAATGCTGGATGGATGGATGGGGGGTGGGAGCATGGGGGTGTCGTTTATCCCCCCCATTTCCATCACACAGTGATGCGGAGGGGCCTTTAGAGACCCCTCTGCTCTTCCTCCTTCCTTCCTCTTTGGGGGGGATATTCCTGCTGGGATGCTCAGGATCCTTCCACCGTCTGACGTTGGCCCTTCGGTGGGGACCCCCCCCGGGAATTCGAGCCTGGAAAGGGCTCCCCACTTCCCTCTGAGCCAGGTTGGTATCGGAGCAGCAAAGCTGGGGGGGGACATGGGGGGCTATGGAGGATGTGGGTGACTCTGCTGTTGCACTGGGGGAAGCACTGAGCGTTGGGGAGGGGGGTGCTCTGTTTGGGGGTTCCTCTGGGATTTGGGGGGAGCAGCTCAGGTTTGGACCACCTCTGCACCCCCTATTTGGGGGGGGAGGATGTGTGAGCGGTGCCTTGTATTTGGGTCTATTTACCCCTTGTTTGGTGCAGCAGCACCCCCAAAACACCTCATTGAAGACTTTACAGGAAGGGGGGGTTCAGTGGTGGCATTATGGGGTTCATAGCAGCAGAGCTCCCCGAGAGTGGCATCAATCCCAAATGGGACCAATCGGGAGCATCCCTCAAGGAGGATGCCATTGGTGCTGCTCCCATCAGTGCACTGAGCTGCCTGTTCTCAGCTGCTGCTTGTTTGGGGGGGTGTTGATTTGGGTGGTTCAGGCCCCCCCATCATGTCCTCAAGGTGCCAACTCATCACAGGGATGGGTTGTCCCTATGGGAAGGGCGGAGGCCGGATGGGGCTTATCTCAAGCATGCAGCTTGGGGGTATCTGTGGTGGCTGCTTCCCAATCTGCATCTGCGGAGGGCACTGACAGTGTCCGTGCGGCCCCACGGCAGGATGAGCTCCGTGGCCAGCCCCGAGCCCCTGCCCGAGCCCCCCGGGCCCGGGTCCCGCTACCTGGGGAGCTTGGCTGAGGAGGACCCTGAGTACCTGCGGGAGAGGAATATGGCAGCGGACCTGCGGCAGGACTTCAACATGATGGAGCAGAAGAAGAGGGTCACCATGATCCTGCAGAGCCCGGTAAGCGGGGGCACCTCTCGGGGTCCCCAACCACGTCCCTCCTTGGTCCCAAACCCTATCCCTCCTTGGTCCCAAACCCTATCCCTCCTTGTCCCCAAAGCCTATCCCTCCTGCGTCCCCAAAGCCTATCCCTCTTGCACCCCCAAACCCTGCCCCTCCTGTCCCCAACCTTGCTCCTCCTGCCCCTTTCCCTTCTATCTCTGTCCCCTAATCCTATCCCTCCTTGTTCCCAACCCATCCCTCCATGTCCCCAAACTCCATCCCTCCTGTCCTCAAATCCCATCACTCCTGTGCTCCAAAACCCAACCCTATTTGTCCCTACATCCCACCCTTCATGTGCCCAAACCCCATCCCTCCTGTCTTCAACTTGTTCCTCCTGCCCCTGTCCCTCCTCATCCCCAAATCCTATTTCTCCTTGTTCCCCAATGCCATCCCCTCCTTGTCTCCAAACCACATCCCTCTTGCCCTGACTCAGACCCTTCTATCCCAGCTCCATCCCTCCTCTCCCAAGCAAAAGCCCCTGTGCTGGATGGGGGCACATCCCCAGCTGCCCGGTGGTGCCACCACTGTGCCACCAAGCTGGCAATGTCACTGCCACCAAGCCCATGGGGCTGCTGTCACTGTGTTATCAGTGGTGTGATTGCCACCACGCTGCTGATGCCACCAAGCCAACGATGCTGCTACCACCGAACCGGTGGTACCCGCACCCTGGTGCCATCGGATGCTCCCTGTTTGGTCACCACATCCCTATGGTGATGGGGATGACACCGGTGGGGCCTGGGGTGCTGCAGTCTTTCAGGGAGGAGCTGGAGAGCCTCATCCAGGAGCAGATGAAGAAGGGGAACAACTCATCCCACATATGGGCCCTGCGGCAGATCGCTGACTTCATGGCCACCACGTCCCCTGCCGTCCTTCCTACCTCCCCCATGGGTACGGCAGCAGCTTTTTGAGGGGAAAAGGGAATAATTTGGTGAAATTTGAGTGTTTTCCCTAATTTGTGGGTTTGGAGGTGAGAATGCATCCCATAGTGCTCCATGTTCTCATTCCCAGTAGAGAGGGGTGAGGGTGGAGGGAGGGGATTGAGGACCACAGGGACAAAGTGGGGATCATGCTGCAGACCCCAAGTAGCATCCTCCAAAACCCTGGGATCCCCAAAAACCTTTGGGATCCTCCAAACCTTTGGGATCCCTTTACCTTTGGGACCCCCCAACCTTTGGATTCCCTTTAGCTGCAGGACCACCAAGTCTTTGGAATCCCTTTACTTTTGGGACCACCAAACCTTTAGAATCCATTTAACTTTTGGGACCACTATACTTTGGGATGATCCAAACCTTTGGAATCCCTTTAACCTTTGGGACCCTCAAACCTTTGGATTCTCTTTACCTTTGGGATCACCAAACCTTTGGAATCCATACAACTTTTGGGACCACCAAACTTTGGGATCCTCCAAACCTTTGCAATCCCTTTAACCTTTGGGACTCCCAAACCTTTGGGACCCCAAACCCAGCTCCATCACCTTCCACTCCCCAAGGGAACATTCCAGTATTGGGAAGGGGGTTTCAAACCACCCCCTACACACTTCTCCCACTCATTTTGGGGCTGATGCATCCCTAGGGCTGGCTTCTGTCACCCCCATCAATGACCTGCATGGGCCCGAGGCACCAGCGCTGGCCAAGGGCGAGCGGCTGATGCGCTGCAAGGTGGGCAGCATCCATCGGCTGCTGGACCTCTATGGCTGGGCCCAGCTGGGACACGCTGCTGTCACTGTGAGCATCCCAAAAACGGGGGGGAAATCGTTATTTTTGGGTGGTTGGGGCTTTTTTTGGGGTGTATTTGGTGTATTTTGGTGTGCTGATTGGGGGAGAGTAAGATTTTGGGGGGTTTGGAGTGTTCTTGGGGTGTGGGAAGTGTATGGGGGGTTGAAGGCTTTCAAGGCAGGGTGGGTTTGGGGGATGAAGGGTTTTTTTGGGGTATTTTTAAGATTTCTTTCATTTTTTGATACCTCTATGGGCTTTTTGGGGAGGTATTTGGGGTTTTGATGGATTTGAGGCCTTTAAGGTGGGATGGTTTATTGGGGGGCTTTGGCCAGGGTAAGCTTTTGGGGCTTGAAGTGAGTTTTTTAGGGTGCTTTTAGGATTTCTTTCCCCCTTTTATACTCTTGTTTACTTTCTCCCTCCACAGCTACGTGTCAGCAAGGAACAGGAGCATTTCTTGGTGGCCCCACAAGGGTTGGCATGCAGCGAGGTGACAGCGGCCAGCTTGGTGAGCACCCCTGTTATCCCTGGAGCATCACCCCCATCCCTGTTATCCCTATGTCATCCCACCCCTGTTATCTGCCATCCCCATCTCTGTTACCCTTATCCATCCCCCCCATCCTGGTTATCCATGTCCATCCCCGCCCGTCCCCCCCATCCCTGCCATCCCCATCCATCACCCCCACAACCTGGGATGCTGAAGGAGCTTCGAGCCCCCTCTGTGTCCCCCAAGATCAAGGTGAACGTGCTGGGGGCCGTGGTGGAGCAGGGCAGCACCAACTTCACCCCGGACACCCGCAGCTTCAGCCTCCACGCTGCCATCTACGCTGCCCGCCCTGATACCCGCTGCATCATCCACCTGCACACCCCGGCCACGGCTGCAGTAAGACATTGGGGTGCAAGGGTGGGCTTTGGGGGGGGGGCTGGAAGGGGTTTGTCACCCCCATGTCCTGCTGCAGGTATCAGCCATGCGCTGTGGGGTGCTGCCCATCTCCCGCGCCGCACTGCTGCTGGGGGATGTCGCCTACTTTGACTTCAGAGGGGAGGTGGAGGATGAAGCCGATCGGGTCGAGCTCCAAAAATGCCTTGGTCCCACCTGCAAGGTGAGGGGATGGGGGCACACATACGGGATGGACCCATCCTGCTCTCCTTGTCCCACTGATGGCCCCATTGGTGCTGCAGATCCTGGTGCTGCGCAACCACGGGGTGCTGGCGCTGGGTGACACAGCTGAGGAGGCCTTCTACAGCATCTTCCACCTGCAGGCGGCCTGCGAGATCCAGGTGAGCACCTGGCCTGCACCAAGCTGTGTTTGGTCTCAGCAACACACAGCAGGGGCCTGTGTTGAGCCGTGCCAGGTCTCTGCTGTCACTGTGGTACCTGGGTTCATGCACTGAGCCGTGCCAGGTCTCTGCTGTCACTGTGGTACCTG
>JASSUY010022018.1:0-44701 GCA_032466535.1 Forpus xanthops
AACATAAAAAGGACATGGAACTGTTGGAACAAGTGCAGAGGAGGGCCACGAGGATGATCAGGGGACTGGAGCACCTCACCTATGAAGATAGGATGAGAGAGTTGGGGGCTGTTCAGCCTGGAGAAGAGAAGACTCTGTGGAGACCTCATAGCAGACTTTCAATATCTGAAGGGGGCCTATAGGGATGTTGGGAAGGGACTCTTCATGAAGGACTGTAGTGAGAGGACAAGGGGTGACGGGTTGAAACTTAAACAGGGGAAGTTTAGAATGGATTTGAGGAAGAAATTCTTTACTGTAAGGGTGCTGAGGCACTGGAATGTGTTGCCCAGGGAAGTTGTGAGTGCTCCATCGCTGGTGGTGTTCTAGGCCAGATTGGACATAGCCTTGGGTGACGGGTTTAGTGGGAGGAGTCCCTGCTCATAGCAGGGGTGTTGGAACTAGATGATCTTAAGGTCCTTTCCAACCCTAACTATTCTATGATTGTATATGAGCACAAACTCTTGTTTCTCTGGTGCAACTTCTCCCTCAGCTTGAGAATTCTATACATCAAGTCTGTTGGGTGTCAGTTCTCTGGCAAAAGACCATCTTCCTTCCAAGGCTGCTACCAAGGCAATTGAACTATTTGAAATAAATGCTGGTTTCAAAAACATCTGAGAACCAGAACCAACAGCATGAAACATTTCTTCTTGTTGCCTTTCTGTACCTCTGAGGTTACTGCAGTACAGTTAATCTAATAGATTAGGTTTCCTTTGGAAGAGACTCAAGTCTTGTCTATAATTTCCCCAAAATACACTACTTTTGACTGATATTGTGCTCTAGAGTGATTTCACCACTACCCTAAATACCTGGCACTGATCAACAGCCATTTGCAAGCTTTTGCCAATAATTAGTACTTACAGAATAACTGTGATTTGTGTTGCTCGCTTATCTGCAGTGTAACAAAGCTGAACGCTAATCCTGGAAGCATCCTTGTGTGTTTGTCTTGCTGGCTTTCTCAAAGGTTGCTGCTGGGTCATCCACAGCCTCAAGGAACATTATCCTGTAGTTTTACATTTGCTTCAGTCATCAAGGAATATAGCTTTCCCTGGGGAGCAGGATTGGTTCTATCAGGAGTGGGGAAGATGCTTAGAAAATAGAAGGTCGTATCCTAAAGCTCAGGGCAGTTCACTTAGAAGTTAACTTCAAGGTTAGTCATTCTCCTCCTGCTTTCCTGACAGTGTCATTTGCTAGCACTTCGTGAAGAGCAGATGCTGACCATGATTGGATCTGCCACTGTTACAGGTCATCCCTGCCAAAGGTTTCAGATGCGTGGGACTGAATGACTCTGGAGTTCCTTCTGAAGTCCCAAACACCACCCAGAACTTGGATCTCAGTTTCAGCAACCTGAAATCACTGGCAGCAAATTATTTTTCATCGGTCCCTGAACTGCAGCTTCTCGATCTTACAAGGTAATGAGCTCTTTTATGTGGTTTATCTTGCTTCAACTGGGCTGCTGTGGTTGCTTATTTTGGGCTCTGTTGATCTTGGCTGCTCTTTCCTTGTGACTTTATCGTTGTGCTTGCCTCTTGCACATCCCCATGGCCAAGTGATGTGCAGCTTTTAAGTCCAGTTACTGAGTGCACACCCTCTGCGCAGAGCTGGGTCTGTCCAGCCTGGCCTTGAACACTGCCAGGGATGGAGAATTTTCAACTTCTCTGGGCACCCTGTGCCAGTGCCTCAGCACCCTCACAAGGAAGAACTTCTTCCTTATATCTAACTCGAACTTGCCCTGTTTTAGTTTGAACCCATCACCCCTTGTCATATCACTACCATCCCTGATGAAGAGTCCCTCTCCTGTATCCTTGTAGCCCCCTTCAGAGAGTGGAAGGCTATTTTCCCTTCTCACATATTTGAGAAAGCAGATGGGGGAGGCTTATTAGCAAATATAAATTGATGCATCATTTCCATTGACTTGTAACAGCAGTTTCTCTGGGTAAATTGTTTCACTGAAAGATGTCATTCAGTCCCACCAGAGTTGCAGCTGTGAAGTGGCTGTAGCTTACGTTTGCTCTAAGGCACTGGCTGGATTATGAAGCTAATTTTGCTTCAATTCATTGTGGAATGGACTTGGGTCTCAGATTCTGAATCTTCCCATGTGAAAGCATGTGGCCACCCTCTTTTTTCCATCTTCTTTTTCTCATTTAGAAACAACATGGCCTGGGGTTTATTCCCTCCAGATAACAAAACAAAGCAGTGAGCTTTGCCACTGGTGCATCATGCTGGTGCCACTGGGACTGCCCAGATGTGGCTGAGTCAACAGTCTGAAGGCTGTGAGGCTGCAAGGTGTAAGGGGATGCTGTGTCTGGTTAGCTCTGCCACAAATGATGCTCATCACAACATTCCTTTGGCCTAAATTCTTCTTTCCTGCTGCCTGCATGAAGTTTTTACCTTCACCATTGCTTGAGGTCTCTTGCTTAGAAATTGAAGCTCAAATTTCAAGAGGGAGGAGGAGGTGAAGGGGCTCTCCTGATGTTCAAGGGTTCCCTTTGCACACTCAGAAAAGCCAAACCAACCCCATGGTAAGGCTGAGCTTGAGAACATTGCGCCAGTGCTTAAACCTGCAGCATTAGTGAACATGAAGGAGACAGTGTTTCATGCACTTTACTCTGCCCCACAGGTGCCACCTCCAGACAGTAGCAGACAACTCGTTTAATGGTCTTCATAAACTTTCCACCTTAGTTCTAACTGGCAATCCCTTCCAGGACCTGGGACCAGCAGCCTTCTATGGCATAACATCCCTGAAAAAACTAGTGCTGGTGGAAAACAACATCACCTCTCTGAGTGACCTACCCATTGGCCACTTGCATACCCTGCAGGAGCTGAATGTGGGCCACAACAACATTGGTTCATTGAAGCTTCCCAAGTATTTCACCAACCTGACCTCTCTAAGGCACCTAAGCTTCTTCTCTAACAAGATCACATATATCTCCAAAGGAGACCTTGATGTCCTGAAGGAAGTGAACAGACTTAACCTCACGCTGGTGCTGTCCTTGAATGACATCAAATGCATAGAGCCGGCGTCCTTTGCAAGGATTCACCTTGGTGAGCTGGTTTTAAGGTCTTCTTTTGAGAACTTCTATGTGATGCACTCTTCTCTTCAAGGCCTGACTGGTTTAGAGGTCAGCAGGCTAATAGTAGGAGAATTCAGTGACAGACAGAGACTGGTGGACTTTCAGAGTGGACTCCTGAGTGGACTGTGCCAGGTACGAATGCAAGAGTTTGTCTTAATCTCTTTCAGGGGGTTTGAGAATAACACAGACACTCTTTTTAACTGCATAGGCAATGTCTCCAGCATTCGCTTGGTGGACCTGCAGCTTGAGGGGATATCAAAGGTTCCTATGTTCTCCCAAGTGAAGCAGTTGGAGTGTAAGAAATGCAAGTTTAAGCAAGTGCCTGCCATGAAGCTGTCTCTTTTCAAGGAGCTGAGAGTGCTTCGTATTACCAAGAGCAAACACCTCAATAGCTTCCAGGAGAAATTTGAGGACCTGCGTAACCTGGAGGTCCTAGATTTGAGTGAGAATCACCTCTCCTTCACTCTCTGCTGTTCTCCTAAGTTCCACAACTGTCCCAACTTGAAGCACTTGAACCTCAGTTTCAATGCTGACATCAGAGTGACTGGAGATTTCACTAATGTGAAGAACTTGTTGTATTTGGACTTTCAGCACACAAAGTTAGTTGGTCCTGGCTCCTACCCTGTCTTCCTATCTCTTCGGAAACTCATTTACCTTGACATTTCCTATACCAGAACTCATGTTAAATCCCAGTGTACATTCTGTGGCCTGGACTCCTTGCAAGTGCTGAAGATGGCAGGCAACTCCTTTGAGAACAACAAGTTGGCCAACAACTTCAAAAACCTGAGTCACCTCCACATCTTGGACATTTCAGGTTGCAAATTGGTACACGTGGACCAAAGTACATTTGATGCCCTCTCTGAACTCAAAGAGCTAAACATCAGCAACAATAAGCTGCTGAGCTTTGATCCTGTTGTCTACAAGCCCCTCCAAGCCCTCACAGCCCTGGATTTCAGCAACAACCAGCTGAGTGTTCTCTTGGACACAGCCCTGGAAATCCTGCCTCATAGCCTGGTCCTGTTGGACATCTCTCAAAACCTCTTTGATTGCTCTTGTGTGTACCAGAACTTCCTGAAATGGATCAAGGAAAAGCAGGAGCTGCTGCAGAACAAGGAGTCCATGATATGCCATACACCTGCACATGTGAAGAATGTGACCCTGTCAAGCTTTGATTTGTCCTCCTGCCAACTCAATGTAGGCACAGTGTCTTCCTCAGTGATCATGTTGCTCTCTGCAGTGGTGTTCCTCTTACTGATTTACAAGTACTACTTCCAGCTCTACTATTCATTGGTGCTGCTCAGTGGGTGTAAGCACTCTGCGGAAAGAGGTGATACTTACGATGCATTTGTCATCCATTCCAGCAAAGACCACGAATGGGTGATGAAAGAGCTGGTGGAACCCTTAGAAGGAGGAACACCTCCCTTCCATCTTTGTCTTTACTACAGGGATTTCCTGCCAGGGGTACCCGTTGTCACCAATATCATCCAGGAAGGTTTCATGAGTAGCAGAAATGTTATTGCAGTCATTTCCACTGACTTCCTGGAAAGTAAATGGTGTAGCTTTGAGTTTGACATTGCCCAGTCCTGGCAGCTGGTTGAAGGAAAGGCTGGGATCATCATGATTGTACTAGAAGAAGTGAATAAGGCCTTGCTAAGGCAGAGGCTGGGGCTCTCCCGATACCTGAAGAGGAACACTTATCTGGAGTGGAAAAACAAGGAGATATGCAGGCACATCTTCTGGAGGCAGCTGACAGGAGTCCTGCTAGAAGGCAAAAACTGGAATCAGGAGCAGGTAAAGCTCATGTGAAGAGAAAGGGAGATCACTTCTCTCCTGTCTCCCGTCACGGCCTTGGCTTGATGGCTCAGAAGATGGGTCTTCTGTGGCTGTTTAGAGTTGGATCAAGTGGATGGAGGCACTGTGGAAACACTACAGAAATACCCACTATGCTAGTCACCCTTTCTTAATGGAACTTGGAAGCTAAGGAGTGACAACAGGTGGAAGAGCTACACATGCCTGTGCTCCACGAGTGTCAGCCAAAGCTGGTCCAGCGATCCGTGCAGGTCTGGTGGGTTGGTGAATGGATGGATTGCTCTTACTGTCATTTGTCTGTCTCTGAAACTGGGTTTGGGGCTTGGGGCCATTTACTCAGTGGAACTTCAGGGTCTGCTGCTTAGGATCTCGGAGGAGAGAAAAGGTACAGGGTGCTTGGCTCGAAAAGTGATGGGAAAGAGAAACAAGGTTTGAACCCTGAAAATCTTGGGTCTGCGTTCTTTGGCACTGCGACCCAGGGGAAAACACTCATAGAGGGAAATGGGGTGTCCTACAGCCACTGATCAGCTGACAGCAGCTCCTCAGTGGTGCTGAGCTACTGTGGCATCAGTTTGGAGGGGGAAGTTGCTCTTGGTGGTAAAATTCCAGCAGGTTTATTTCAGTTTTCTTTAGACCAAGACCAAATGTTGAACTCCCCCAAATAACTCAATCACCTGAAGCTGTAATTTATATCCAGACCATGCAGCATTTGAGAGAGTGGTTTGAGGTTTCTTGTGGGATCCAAAAATCAGTGTGCCAGAAGCAGCAGTAGAAATACGTTAAAATCAAGGTATTTCTTTGCTCCAACTGCTTCTCCCCATCCAGTGTTCTGGATATACTGCATGGAACTGCCTTATATAAGCAAGACTGAGCTTGAATGAAATGGTTTGATGTTTACAGCCAGCCAGCTCCAGAATAAGCTTTTCCACTCTCTGAATCATCTTTAAATCACTGTTGGAAGGAGCTGTAGGAGCCTTAAGCACATGGACCCTGCCATGAGGCTGAGAGTACCTCTTCCTTCTTCCCCATTTTGCTGTGGTCCTGATGGGCATCTCAGCATGTGATCAGCCCTTTCCTGAGCTGCTGCCTTAAACAGAACAGTCACTAGATGTGAGAGATTTGCCTTTGTTTCACAGAGAACGTGCCTGACATTTCCCAGGGAGAGGAGATAGAGCAGAAAAGCCTGGCTTAGCTAAACTAAATGTAGCTCAGCACTGCCCTGAATAAAGGGAAGGCAAGTCTAAATGCCATTGAATCATATTACAGAACACTCCATTGATGTGTGGAATATTGAATAGTACTGGAGTATTGCTCTCTATTTACAAAAGGCTTTGGTTGGGATTAATCACTGAATTACTCTAGTTTAAAACTTGCAAATCCTTCTATAATCAATGATGTTCCACAGAGATACAACAGAAGCAATTGAGTGCTGAATCAGATCTGATATTTATTCAGAAGGAAGGACCTGATCCATCTCACTTTTCAAAGCACCAGGCAGCAACACCTCCCTGGAAGACAGTGATGAGTGAGATCAACATCAGACACTGTTCAAGACAGAGGCAGAACTGCTTCCAGGGCCATTGCTGGCGAAAGCTGAGTCACAGCTCCCTCTGTGTTGTGTCAAATAACACTACCAAATACCCCACAGCCCTCTCTAAGTTTTCTTGTGACCTGTGAGATGAAGCTTTAATAAAACTAAGCTCCATGCTGCATTCATTCACAGTGACTTTGGTTTGCATCTGCTAAGCTCTGCTGTAGCAGTTCCCAAGGTGCAGTAATGCTCCTAGTCCTGAGCACTGCATCTTGCCAGCATCACCATCATCCTATCTCCTCACCCAGGGGCAGAGGCTGCTGGAGCTGGGGAATGGTGCAGTAAACCAGGGCACAGCTTCAGATTCCCTGGATTGAGGCCAAAGGAGTGCCTGGAGGACGAGGCAAATATTGGCCTGGATTTCAGCAGCTACAAGTTAAATTGGGAAACAAGAGGTGAAATTCAATGGGATGGAAGTTTCTGCTCCTGAATTAAGTGGCACTGAAGCTGCAGTTCTCTGTCACTCTTTCCCTCTGTAAACAATTCAGTGTCTATGTATTTATGGCACAAAGCACAGAGTGCCATGCTTCTTGATTGTAATTATAATAATGACTTTCAGAAAGCCTGCAAGTGGCTCTGGGCATTATAATAAGGGTTTAAGGCGGAACTGTTTAAAAAGAGACTGTTTGCTGAATAGCAAAAGCAACTTGAGGAGGAGAGGTGGGGTGATGCTCCCCCGCTCAGAGGAGGAGGCCATTACCCTGGCATTGCCCCTCTTCCATACATTATGGTTTATGAGCATAGGAGGGAAAAGACTGTGGGAACAAGTATATTCTCACCTTTTATCTGGCAGAGAAAAAGCAGATTGGGTTTTGGAAGACTCAAACCAGCTTTCCCAAATACTAGAAATGGGAAAAACACTGTATTTCAGAAACACATACCTCTTTGCCTTCATTACAGAAGTAAAATTACAAAGGAAAACTCTGAACAGTCTCAAGTCCCACATGCTGGTATACATTGTTATTCGAAAGTGCTCCCTTTGAACAGGTAGTTTTGATGTGATTTACTCATTTGGATGAATAAATGAACAGCCACACAAACATCCATGTAGGTCTGCATTCACCACTCATGTAAATAGCTAAACATGTTCCAGTTATTTCCAGTTATTAATTCCACTTATCCAGTTAAAAAGAATCTGTTTCACCCAGGTCATAAAACCAGATGGAGGTGAAGCTCCAAAGGGCTGCTGCACCCTGACTATTTCATATTATCTCTAATGGAACTGTGCCCTGATTTCATTCAGTGCTTAATTTAACCCATACAAAATGTTAGTGCAGCTGAAGCTCTAGTCTTGCATCGGTCTCACATCAGGCTGTTGTGATGCCCCATGTGCTGGCACCATCACCAAGACATGGTTTGGAAGGAGGGCTCTGAAGGGAGCAATCCCTTATTAGCACGATTGTACTTCTGGCCTTACACACGGACATTAAAGCATTTGCATTGACGCCTGCCTGCATTTACCTGGCTGCAGAAGCCTGGATGCTCCCTCAGCTTTCCCAAGTACCTCACTGGCTTCCAGTTCAAAACCCAACAAAATAAGAAGCAGCAGCTGGTTTCTCTGGCCCAGCTGCTACTTGACAGGAACAGGTTGAAACGTTCCTGGAAGAGTGTTTGTCCTTTGAGAAATGCTCTTTTGTAGGTGGCTTCTGTAATTTAATGAGGTAGCAGAATGAGCGTATGGAATAGAAATTGTCATAGCAGGGTTTCGGCTTTAGTATCTCATGGGCTTGTAATCTTGGAACAGGCACTTTGTGTGGAAACAGTGATTTTTTTGCACTATTTTGGAGAGGCTGGAATAAAAGGAGTTCAACTAAAAGTTAAATTGCTCTGCAGCATCATTTAAATCAGTGTTTGTTCAGGCTTATGCTATTGTTTCTCTTTTCAATGTGAAATCTCTTCCTATTTATTAAATCTGACCAACCTCCCCATGTAAATACAGAATGTACAAATGTTCTCACCCACCCAGATTTAAAACCACAACTTTTGTGGGAAAACTCATGATTCTTCATTATTGTGCCCTAATGAAGAGCAGAACTGTTACAAAATTCAAGTTCCATGACCCTTTGAAAGCCTGCAACCTTATACTTCAGGAGGAAAAACCACTGAAGAATGCCCAGAATGAACTTCATTAAGTGCCTTTTACACAACGCCTTGAGAAGGTGCAGTCAATCAATATGAGCAGCCTGAGAGGGAGAGCAATTGAACCTGGTAGGAAAGAAGCAATTGCTTAACAAGTTGTTCTTTGCCATTGTGGCTCAGGCTGAGAATTGGGACGAATGACAGCAAAGCATGAAGAAGAGCCCATCTGCCTGTGGCACTCACCTTCCTTAGCTTCAAGGGCATGGAGAGGGCAAAGTCAATAATCCACCAGCTTGGACCTGAGAGACGCACATTGCATAAATGAGGACAGCTCTGGGAAGAGCCTTGGAAATCAAGGAAAAGCAATGAAAACAGCACGGTTTGCTGAACCACAGCTGAGGTGCATTGAGGAGAGGAGTGAAAGCAAAAAGACCATTCATGACTGGTGGTGGGGCAGATGTTGGGCTAAGGCAAAGCATCCCCGGCTCTAGGGCTGCCTCCAGCCAGAGGGTTTCTGACACTGCAGCATTAAGAGAACAGCAGCCTCCTGACTGCTCCTTCCTCCCCTATCGACACATCTTGAGCACTGTGCAAATAACAATCAGGTATTGTTAGGCAAAAGAGATTTAATTGCAGTTTACACCCCCAGAGAGGGTGATAGGTTTCTCTCCAGATCTAATCTCCAGTCCTTTCCCTTTTCTACTCCCCATCCTCATCCTTTCCCTCTCCTCACCCATTCCTCTTTCTTAGCTCCCAGCCAGCAGCAAGTGACCAACCCAAAATGTATGAAAGAAGGGAAGGGTGTCCTTTTTTATGTCTTCAAACATTTTTGAACCAGTGTTTAAATCCTTCTGAGCGTTGGATCCTACAAGAAGGATTAACAGTAATTCCCCTACCGTCGCTTGCTTCCGATGCACTGACAACTCATTCTCCTGAGATCCCCTAAACCCACAGCTGAATACATTAGGCAGAGGACACAGAGGAGGCTTAACGTGACTGTTACCCTATTTCCCCTTCCTGCAGCCTGGCTCAGTTTAACACATTCAAAGCGAACCCAAACTTGCCTGATGTGGGAACACTGGGATGCTCCTGTGCTCCAGCATTCACAAGGTGATGCCTGAATGTTGTTCTCCTTTCCTCCCTCATGGGCTATGTCCAAGGATGGATCTGGCAGGATCCTGCCCCCCCTCCTCTTTTCCCAAGGTGCAATTCCTCTGTTTTCCAGGCAATGTAGTGTGCTGGGAAGGGGATGCTACCATACCTGCCTTGCTTTGGCTGCCGCTGAGCCCCCTCAGATGATAAGTGCTGCCTGTTGTCTTTGCCTGCCTCATTTTCTCTGTTGGTAAAATGGGGCTTACAAGCTGCACACTGTGATTTACTGGGGTGAAGCACTGAGAGGTAGGTGGAGTCTAAATCAGAGCTGGTGAAAGCTGCACTTTCTGTTCCTCAACTCCATTTCCCTATATTGGGATTCTGAAATCCTTCTCCCCAGCTCTCCCCATGCCAGCAAATGTGTGTCTGAGCCAGATCCTTCCAACCCCTTTCCTATCACTGGTTCTGCTCAGGCTCTTAAGAGACTTTGCTTAAAGAGCTACTCAGAGAAGCTGTGGCTGCCCCATCCCTGGCAGGGTTCAAGGCCAGGTTGGACACAGGGGCTTGCAGCAAGCTGCTCTAGTGGAAGGTGACCCTGCCCGTGGCAGAGGGTTGGA
Source organism: Forpus xanthops (assembly GCA_032466535.1). Taxonomy (NCBI): domain Eukaryota; kingdom Metazoa; phylum Chordata; class Aves; order Psittaciformes; family Psittacidae; genus Forpus; species Forpus xanthops. Next base: position 10,299 of record JASSUY010022018.1, read on the forward strand.
ACTGGATGAGCTCTAAGGTCCTTTACAACCCAAAGCAGTCTGCCTTAGCACAAATCTGAGGCATGTCCTTCTGCCATCCCATCACTGATGTTGTATTAAACAGAGCTATTAATAAGAAACCCCAGATCTTCACCTTCTCTAACACTGCCCCACATGTTCCTGTCCTGCACAGAGACAGCAAGTTTCAGTTCCCTGCTGCTTGCCCTTCTTACAGCTCATTTCTTGCCCAGTGCTGAGCTGGGCCAGCCCCATTTTATGCTCTGCTGATTTCCCCCCACCTGTTGCTGCCCCATTGAGGGCAGGTGGGTGACAGGATTCACCCCTCAGCCTCATTCAGAAACTGCCTGAGCTGTGTTATCTAGAGGCTTGATAGCAATATAAGGATGTCTGTGTGCTAAAGAGTGCCCTGGCTGGAAAGCAGCCTCTGCTCTGATGTCAATAGAGGCACCCTGTGATGCAGCTTCCCTTCCTGCATCCCTGCAGCTGTGATGGGGAGAGAAGGACAGTAAGATGCTGGGACTGAAGACTGAGCCAAATCTGTGGAGTTGCTTGCCCTCCGTGATAACAGCTCCTCTTGGAAAAATAGGGAATATTTATAAAGAGCCTCATGAAAGCAAAGGATATCATGGTTTCAGTGTAAGCAGACAGCAAGCGAGATAGGAGCATCCCCTTAGATATGCCTGCCGGAGGTTATTTACCTCAGGAAGCGGCTGAATAAAAGATACAAAACCCACAACAAAAAGTAGTATTATTTGCTCTTTCCAAAGCACAAGGGGAGGCAGGAAAACATTATAAGGGATACCTTTGAGTCTTGCCAGCATGGATTTGTCAGGGCAGAGTTTTCAGGGAGCACTCTCTGGCTGACCCAGATTCCAAAACACAGGCACAGCCACACAGCACAGAGCCACAGTCTACAACTTTAATAACTGTGTGACATACAAACGAGATTTTGATGCAAAGTGGAGCTGACAGAGGACTGGAAGGAAGTATCTGTTTTTTTGCTTGCTTTCTTTTCCTTCCTTTCCCTCCAGTGCCACACCAGGAGTACAGGCAAGGTGGTTTCAACCTTCAGCAAGGACTGACGTTAGTGTGGGTTCTGCTTTTAATGGCATTGTACAAGAAGCAGGAGCTCAGAGGGGAGGGAAAACAAGAGTTTTATTCTCTTTTCACGAAGAATTTACTAGGGCTGTCAAGAATTCAAGGCATGAAGTGAATGCATATGGGGCTGCAAAGGGGGCTTAATAGCTTCACTGCTGGTAACCAGAGAAGAGCGCTGAGGCAAGGTTTACCAGCCCTTGTTGTTCATCTGACTATGTGGAAGCGTGCATCTGAGGGGATGTTGCAGCAATACGGTCACACTGTGGTGACTCTGCTGTCATAGGTGGTTTTCAGGCTGTGGGTGTGGGGTGATGTGAAGGTGCTGCTCTCACCATGGTTTTATCACGCTTTCCTATGGGATCCTGGCAAATCCACCCATATAATCCTGAGGAGATGTTGGCTGGATGCTGCAGGTTTGGTACCCAGCTAACCAACTTAAGGGTGACATGGAAGGAATCCAGGCACCCCAAAATACTCACATCCTCCTGTAAGCCATCCCAGGCTGTTGGGATGTGCACACTCAGGCTGAGGCCATGTCCTTAAAGCAAACCCAGTTGCTCTAATGTTGCAGTAAAGGGCTACAAATGAAGCACCTTCATAAAATCTGGGGCTTAGGAAGGGACTATACATTAGAGAGGAAGGAACAACAGCAAAGATACCAAAGGATATGAGTGCTGGGTTGAAGTGTATCCCCTCCCGAGCTTTCTCAGGGTTTCCTCATGCTGGTGAGAGTCCTTGGAGAGGTGCTTTGGCTTGGACCTCCATTGAGGAAACATTCTTCAACCATAAATAAGCTGGTGATGCTTTATGCTCCCTTTAGGTGTCCAGACTCAACCTATAAAAGTACAGCAGTGGAGAATTGGAGAAGGCAGCACTACCACAGAGCTACCATAGCTGGAACTGTGTGAACCAGCAGCAGGCAGTGGGCATTACTCAGTGGAGATTGTGCCAAATAAAGAGGGAAACACAAGGAGAAGGTGCTGCTGCCTGTGCTGTGTGGTGGTGAGGCAATTCCCACATGCACTTCCTTCACAGGAACCTCAGCAGATGGTTGGCATGCTTGGGAGACCTTGTCACAAACCCTCCCACGTCACCAGGCTCCATTGATGCTGAGGGACCTTCTCCTACTGGGGACTGATAGCTCTGTCCTGGAGGGACCTGGTGGAAGGTACTCAGCCCATTCAGCAGCAGCATCTGTGGTAGCCTGGTGAGGTGGACAGCTGAAGATGAGCACTCCTATGCCAAGCAGGTTGTACCCCTTAAGCAGGGTGGTGGCAGCTGCTAGAAGAGAAACTTGGTGGTTTTGACTAATTTGGGGAAAAGCCATTTGTCTTCTGGTGTGGGGAATTCTCAGAGAGGCAGCATGGGGCTGTGGTGGAGATGAGACAGTCAGCGGTGAGCACAGAGCCATGTCATGTGTGTGCTGGGAAAATTTCTCAGCCTAGCCTTGTTTGGATAGGGAACTCTCTTTGCCCACCCGTCTAGTGCAGGGGAGAGACCCACCAGGGCAGCGACCTCTTTTGCCATGGGACAAGATGCCCAAAAGCTCCTTGGTTGCCGTTGGAGCTGAGCACCAGATGGACCAGGCCACCGAAGGGACTGCTCAGTGCGAGGAGTGGTGATAGCTGCGTGCTCATTGCTGCTCTTTGTGTCTGATATCCAAACACAACGTGGGGAAATGACAGCAATATGTGTCCCCCTGACACCAGCAGAACATAACAGATACTGCTGTGAAAATGAGACTGCTGCCACAGCTAAACCCTGAACCCTTCCTTTTGTGAAGGAGCTATGATTAGAATCTCATTTCACTTTATATTGCACAGCACCTGCAGCAGAAAGTCCCACCTAGCAGCATAGAACTGTTTCTAAAGATCTTTTCCTAACGGGCTGGGAGCTGGAGCTGGTGCGAATCCTGCTGGTGCCATGGATTGCTTTCAAACCACCCTGCAGAACAGGATGAAGCCAGACTTTGGGAGCAAGGCTCAGAATAAAAGCAAGTGGCAGGATTATTTTGCCAAGTCTAAAGCTGGTGCCAGTTCTTCGCACTGGAAAGCTGAGCTTCAGCATCTTCTATAACTGTTGATTCTTCTCAGGTTTCCTGTACCTAAGTCAGCAAGAATTTGGCACCTTGCTGTGTGAGACTAACATATATGCTTTGGATACTAATTGGAGGGATATAGGGGTACTTTTGATGGGGAACATGGGCAGGAACATGTGTCAGTGATGCTCTGCTCTCCCGTCCATGTCTGTGCGTCAAATCTGTTGCCTACAGCTTCTGGTTAATCAGTTAAGAGCACAGGTTAAGAGGTGGGGAAAAGCCACTGCCAACAGGTCAAGACCAAGGAGCTGAAAGAATGGTGCTTTTGGGATGTGGGACACAATGAGCTGTGAATTTTGGGTAGCCAATGCCCAAATTTCACTGGGCATTTTGTAGGGGAATAAATCCACTGAGAAGTCCCATTGGTGCCTGGCAATGGAGAGGGAGTGTAAGTGTGGATGGTTTGAAGCAAAGCCCCACTCTCCATTTGATATGCTGCTCATGGATGGGGTTTGACACTGTTCAAACATAATTCACTCTCCCTCTCTGAATGGAATCAGAGAAGAGTATTACATTTATCTTAATAAAACAAGTCACTTTGCGAGCAGTGGAACAGAGGAAGCCTCCCATATGGGTTCTCTGGTGTCTGATAGAGTGGCTGAGCTCATATCACATCCGAGGAGTGAGATGGGAAGTGGAAGGATGATGGGAAGAAGCGCTAATTTGAGTATATTCTCCCTTATAAAGCTTATTAGAACTTAATTACTCCAAGATGTCTCTTCTTGCATCAAATCTGATTGCAGGCCAGCGGGTTTAGGAAGTTATCATGCTATGCCTATGGGCCAGCAAGCTCGATCACATAAACCCTGTTTTCTTGGGAAACTGTGTGCAAGAAAGAAACAGGTCTGACCTGAAATCCCTACAAATGATTTACCATTATATCCCACTGAGTTTGACCCCCATCCCTGTGCTTTCCATGGCTGACATTTATCACCAGGGCTCTATAGGAGTGATAGAGATTGTCATTAACAGAAGAAAAGGTTCCACTTACTCTGTACCATTGACCATCCAGTTTGCAGATTGAGCGTGCAGCATTAAATAGATGTTCCCAGCCACAAAACCACTTCTCATTTTGTATAATACAGGCCAACAGAGATTTGACAAATGTTCCATTTTCATATAGAAAGACTATTTTTAAAATTGAACAGTAACTTAGTCCTCTATTGACTTTCCATTTCCATCCTCTTCCATTTCCATAGCAACTCTGGCCATTTATGCATTTATCTTTGTATTTAACTTCCCCCTTTCATAGCATTTCAAGTAGACTTAAGTACTGTGAAAGGGTTAAACCACTCTTTCCAATATCTGCCTGGTTTTAGGCAATTACTTGAAAATACATCTATATATTTTCAAGCTAAATTGACAAGTTGGTGGTTTAATGAAAACTGCCTTGAGAATATTTGCCCTGAAAAGTCCTTCAGGGTGATAACAAGAACAAGTATGAACCTCTCTCCTCTCACCTTGCCTTCTATTGTTGCTGTGTTCAGGATCTTCATATGGGATCCAAACTTGCAATAGCTGTGATTGATAGTCAAATGTTTGGGTATAGGGTGATCTTGGGCAATTCTGGCTTTATTTTCTCTTTAAGTATTTGAAAGAGCTGTTGGAGCAAGTCCAAAGGAAGCCACGAGGATGCTCAGGAGCTGGAGCACCTCCTGTACAGACAGGCTGAGAACATTGGGGCTGTTCAGCCTGGAGAAAAGAAACTACTTGGAGACCTCAGAGCAGTTTCCAGTGTCTGAAGGGGGCTACAAGGGTATTGGAGAGGGACTCTTCATCAGGGACTGTAGTGACAGGACAAGGGGTGATGGATTCAAACTGAAACAGGGGAAGTTCAGGTTAGATATAAGGACAAAGTTCTTCCTTGTGAGGGTGCTGAGGCTGTATCTTCCCCATCCTTGGCAATGCTCAAGCTAGGCTGGATGGGGCTTGGAGCAACCTGCTTTAGTGGAAAGTGTCCCTGCCCGTGGCAAAGGGTTGAAACTGGATGAACTTTAAGGTCCCTTCCCCCTCAAACCAGTCTGGGATTCTATGATTGTATTTACATATGTATTTGAGGACAATGAGACCCTTTCTTTAAGTGCACTTCACAAATGTGCTTTTGGGTTTGGAGCAGAGATGTGAGTGAGTTCACCATCACCATCCACACTGCATGGTTAGAGTCCCCATCAGCAAGCTGAAGGGTATTTGGTGGGAACGTTTTCATCTCTTCTGAGCCCTTGCTGTCCAAGAATGTAAAGGTAGGTGCAGTAAGCCAAGCAGATAGCCCTGAGCACAATGGTGAATATTCATGCATGGCACTGAAAAGCCCCACCAACCAGTATTGGCTGAACTACTTTGAAAACAGATTGTTCTTGAGTCTTACATAGTGTCTACATGGGGACTGGGATGACAGCTTTCAGGTCAGTAATCCTATTCTAAGTCTATACTCGCCATTTCTTCCCTATAGTTTCATAGTGCTTTTACCTGTAAGCTCTCAAGGGGTTTTTATCCTGACAACCTCTTGACTTTCAGTTTACATTGTTAATGATGCTTCTCCTTTAATGTCTTCCCTCCTCCTTACAGTTGATTATTCCTGCCACTTACTGAGGAAGGATGTCCCCTGTCTCTAAGGATAAACAATAGATGACTTAATTGCAGCAGAGAGAAATATGGGACGTTTCCCTGGAGACCTGGTGACACGCTCAAGTGAAGCACCAAGGAGAATATGGTGCTCTGGGTAGAGTTTAGCACTGTGACTGTGTTCACCTTGGACACTGACAACCCTCAGTCACTCTGCAGCAAAAACCTCCCAAACTGACCAAGGTGCTTAAGTGCCAAAGCTTATTTTAATAGGCCTGAGACTCTAAATCTCATTGACTTTCAAACAGACTGTGCAGATCAATGCACAATGCCCTGACAAGGCAAGATGGTTTCCTACAAACACATCTTCCTGCACATGATCCAGTCCAATTCTACACTGCTCCAGCAGCTTGGGATCAGTTCTAATCTGCTCCTGTTGGGGCATTTCTGATGAGTCCTTGAGTCCTTCAAGTTGTTTTGTGCCAAGATGTAAATAAGCAACTGATGGAACTGATGGAACTGTTCAAGTGCTCAAGTCCCACTGAAATCTGTTGCCTAACCTGCTTAGATGCGGCCAGAAATTCTATTAAAGCAACTCTCTGCACCTTTAAGCACCTAAAACCTTTGTTTGTGGATTCTTTGGTATTTAAGGATAGAAGACTGGAATGTTCCCAGAGGATTTGTGCTCCTAACTCACTTGCTGCTCCCTAAAGAAACCTCTGGTTTCATCCACATCATGTCGATGTCCCGTGACACCTTCCCCTTTCGTGCCATCACTACTGTTGCTCCCTGGTGAAGGACTCTATATAATTCCATCCCCTTCTTTACTGTTGACACCTTGGTGAGTATTTACAGGCTGTTACTAAATCACTTCTTTCCTCATCCTTTATCTGAGATGTACATAATTAGTTCCTTTAATCTTTCTTCATAGGTCAATCCTTCTAAACCCTTCATCATCTCTATCTCCTTTTCCTGGAGCCCCTCCAATTTGCTGACACTTCTTTTAGTTTTTCTTTTTATTTTACATCAAGAAACAGTAAACCCACAAGTTCCACATGTTGACATTATGCAGTGTGTGCCTGTGGGTTTCCCTACGGGATTGTCCCTGGTTGCTTCTGGTGAGCAAACGGATTGTAAGGGAGTAAGCTGACTCCTGATAACAAAGATCTGGCTCTGCTCACAAGGGCTGGCTCTCCACAAAATGATCATTGTTGTCACAAGATCTGCATCATTTATATGGATGCTTTGGCTGACAAGAAGAGGAGCAAGGGACCTGTTGGAGCTAGTCTTGAGGAGGCCACAAGGATGCTGCAAGGGCTGAAGCAGCTCTGCTCTGGAGCCAGGCTGAGAGAGCTGGGCTGGGGCAGCATGGAGAAGAGTCCTGAAGGGGAGAACTTAGAGCAGCTCCAGTGTCTAAAGGGGCTGCAGGAAACCTGGAGAGGGGCTTTGGACAAGGGCCTGTAGGGACAGGACAAGGGGAATGGCTTTAACCTGCCAGAGGGGAGACTGAGATGAGCTCTTAGGCAGAAGCTCTTCCTTGTGAGGGTGCTGAGGCACTGACCCAGGGTGCCCACAGAAGCTGTGGCTGCCCCATTCTTGGCAGCGTTCAAGGCCAGGTTGGATGGGGCTTGGAGCAAGCTGCTCTAGTGGAAGGCAACCCTGCCTGTGGCAAGGATTGAACTTTAAGGTACCTTGCAACCCAAACAATTCTGTAATTCTATGATTCTAGGGTTTCCAAAGGTCTCAAGTTCACTGTTGAAGCACAGCAGTTGAGCTGCTTTGCAGCACAGCTGGTCTTGAATGTGTCCAGCTCCTCCCACTAAGGATACTCGGAGCTGGCAGATAGGTGCTCTGCAAGAGGGACAAGGAATGAATGTCTTGGTAGCTCTGGAATGGACTGGAGGTGCTTGGCTATGGGGATTGGGGAAGGCACGAACCAGCACTGGCAGCTGGTAGAAGAGAAGGATAGGAGAGATAGACTCTTTCATTTCTTGCACCTGTGCCAGACACAGAGGAGAGGTGATGGGTCTTCAAAGAAGCTCTTTTTTTACCACTTTGTCCCTATGGAGGAGGTTATCATGCTGACAAAGCTCCTTTGCAATGCAGATGAGCTGTAGATGTCTAGCACTTCTATCTACAACTCCAAGCTGTTTTTCTTGGCTGCCAGTCTCATGAACCTGTGACTTCCCACCTGCAGGAGCTGCAATCTACCTGCTCTTGCAAGGGGGAGGGATGCTGTTGGGTTCCCAGCCGTGGTACTTCATCCCAATCACTTTATGTTGTATTTGTCCTCACTTTGTCTTCCCAAGGACTTGAGTACCATTCCCAGCTGATATTCCATTACCTGCACAGCATTTTTGGCCATTAAAACAGGATGGGGAAACTGAGGCACTGCAGAAAAGATGAAGGCAGAGCCATGGTCCTCTGACCTGTCAGTCCCTGGCTTCCATGCTGTCTGAAAGAGGAGGCTTTCTGTGGGAACATCGTGGAGTAGTGACCATTTGGTGTCTCTTCAGGCCACGCTTTGCTTGGCTGCCTTATCCCAAATGAACACTTGCAGTTTGCTCACTGAGAAGCACACTGCTTCCTTCTCCTAAGCTGGCACACCAGGGCACTCCTATCACACTGCTGGAAAGCAAAGGCCACCTTCATCTCCTTCCCTTTTATTAATCATAATTTGCCTCCAGATTGAGCTGATTGCACACCGAAATAAAGCCAGGAGAGATAATAGTAATTTTCAGCTCAGACTTGCCTTGTGGTACTCTGACAACATCAAAAGCTGATCCTGTTCCATAGAATAGGAAGCTTCAAGTGACTGTAGCTAAAGAGCACTGAGAAACTTCAGTGGTTCTCTGCACAACAGCGAGGACTAGACACTGACAGAAATGATATAACCTGCATCTTAAGGCATCTGCCCTTCTGTAGTGAGTTTCCGTTCCCTTTTTCCATCCATCCCAGCAAAACCTTGCAAATGGTACATGATACCATTTGCAATGATAGTCATCCTGATTCCTCAGAGGGTGACTGGAATTTTGACCTGCTCTCATGCATCACAAGCAAGGTGAGATGTGTCTGGTTACGCAGAAAGAGGCTCATGGAGTTAAAACATTTGAGACTACCTGCTAAATGGATGCCTAGAGGTATTCACTTGTGCATAAGGAGGGCGTAAAGCTTCATGTTTATACAAGTGCTCCTGGAGATCACAGGGGAGTATGCTGACAGAGAGGTTTTTGCTTGACAGGGATGTGGAATACTTGATCGATACCACAGAGGTCACCCTAAGCCTAAGCAAAGGAGATTTGGAGTGGTTCAGATATTGACATCCCATTTCTGTGCCCTTCCTGGAGGCCAACAGCACAGTCAAAGCCTTGAGGGAGCCCTGAGCACCCACCTTTCACCCTGCCCTGGCGCCAGCAGCAAGCACCAAGCCTGGCAATGCCCCTAGTATGCTGCTTAATTTGGGATTCCTGAGCCCATTCCCTATAGCCGAACATGCCTGGTGTAAGGATAGGCCATTCCCAGTCTTGGAGGGACTCAGGAGGATCAGATGCACGTGCACTGTCCAGGTTATTCTGCACACATGTGTACACATATGTGCAGAGGAAGCTCATGCTGGCTTTGCCCCCAGACATGGCACCAGCACTCCATGCTTATGTGCTCCTTCAGGATCCACGCTGCTTCTCCTCCCTGCTTCTGATGCAAGGGGAGATGAGCACTGGCTGTGTCATATCCTTGCAATGACTTTTATGAAGGCACATACATCCATCTCCTGCTGCTTGGAATTGCCACAACCGTTTCTAACCCCCTCAGAGCTCTGATGTTTCCAGATGGGACTATTAGACTCCCTAGGAGTGCAGCTGTAAGTATGAGCCGAAATGCCACCCGAGCACTGCAGAGCAGGAGCATCGCAAGCACCAGACCTGCCTTGTTTTGCACTAACACCAGAGCCTCCTTGCTTCTGTGCAGTTCCCTTTCTTCATGAAAGGGGCTGTGACTTCCTGAGGTCTCAAAATCAGCAATTCGGCAGCAGGGCTTCATAGCAGGAAAAGCAAAGAAGTGAATGCAGTTAGTGCACGGCTGTAGTGGGATGGAACCAGCCTGTCTCTGCCTCTGAAGTCTCAAGTGGCCATGGTCACTTTACTGAACCTGGTTGTTTTGGAGGTGAGTTTTGGAGTTTGAGGATGTCTTCTATAATGTGAACAGCACGCACCGCTGATGCTGGCCTGATTTCAGTGAAACCTTTGCCATGGTGATAATAATAAGCTTATCAGGTTGTCTGTTTTTTTTTCTGCCAAAAAAGTAACATCATTGTGCCCTTCCTGAGATGCTTTTTCTGTGTATTTCCTTTCAGAGAAGTATCACTTCTTCCACAAAGAATGGATTCTGGTGGCACAGCCAGGGCTGGGTGTCTGGATGCAGCGTGCTGAAAATGAATCCACTCTTTAACCAGCAGAATAATCATACCCTTCATTGACTTCCTGTGCCACTGGGCAAGTGCGTGCTGTGGTGGTTTCCTTTCTCATTGTGGTTTCCCTTCTCATTGTGGTTTCCCTTTTCCCTCATGCTCTCTTCACCTCTGCAATGGCTGCCTGTTGCAACAAGTTTCTCAGAAAGGGTGAAATCCCAGACTGTACTCAGCCTGGTTGCAAAACTCCCAGAGATTCAAATCTAAACCCTGCGTTACCAGCACTTTAAGGAGCTCAGCAGGGAGAGCCAGCAGCAGATGCCACTCGCTGGGAGCCGTTTATTTGGAGGTATTCAAACTATCCTGTTATGTTCCAATGCAGCACACACTAGGTACCCTCCCTTCCCTCTGTGCATCACAAAGTGGGTTGACTCTGACCTCTTGATGTGCAGACCAGGGCTTGGTATTGCAGCATCCTTATGGCAAACATTACTTCCCAGCAGAACACATGCTTGTTCCCAAATCACTGCTGCCTAAAGTCACTTGAAATGACTATGACTAGCTCTTCAGAAGACATAGGTGTGATCTGGGAAAGGCTGTCTTGTCTACCAGGACCTGCAGGAGACCAGGCACTTATTACAGGATCCTCTATATTGAGACTGGATTTTTTAATAAGAGGGAATAGAGGAAGTTACTTGGAATCAGAGTTCTCACATTTCTTTCTGCAACCTGGGAAACAGATTTATTTTAATGCAAAACTTATCACACTTCATAGTGACTCAGAGGACAGATCTTTCAGGAGAAAAGAAGAATTTCCCTTCCTCTTTTTCCCTTTCTTTTTCCCTTTCCTTTTCCTTTTCCCTTTCCCTTTCCTTTCTCTTTTGTTCTAGGTTTTCATGGTGTGTGATTATTTCTTCTGGGTTTATCAGGTACCAGTTTGGAAGCAAAGGGACCCCTATGCCTATAGGTTAAAGAATCTTTGGGGAGAACCTATAGCTGGTCCCACCTCAGGGCTGGGGGGTAGCAAAATCCAAAGCACAAAGCCAGCTTTTTCAATGTGCACTGATTTACCTACCAACTAGGAATTGAGAGACCCAAAAGAGGACTCCTCACATGACATCATTTACAGGCAGCACTTCTCAAAATAGCCTTTTCCCAAATAAGCTTCCATACAGCAGCAGCTTCCTTAGAGCTCCCAGTTCTGCCACCGTGGTACGGACAGCACTGCTATAAGTAAAAATAGCAGTAGCAGCAGCTCTGGCTTTATAAAAGCCAAAGTGAGTTCCTCAAATCCTTGATCCCTTCAGTGAGGGGCAGCAGTGATGACCTTGGGATCTACTCACCTCCCTTGAGCATCTCCCCTTTGTGAATACTTCCAAATGAATAGCTAAGCAGTGAGAAACTCAAAGCCTGGGAGATGTGAGAAGCAACTTGTCCTCTCCTCTTGGGTACCAATGTGCAAATCGTGTCTGGGATTTCCAGCCAATGCAGAGTTGTGCTCTTGTCCCTCAGACTCTCACACAATTCTAATCAGAAGAGCTGGAAGGATCTCCACAGGGAGCAGCACAGTTACAGGGACCCATGTGAACTGTCCCGCATCAGCAAACTACATTAGAGATGGGCTTTGAAGCCACCCTATTCCCTTCAAAACATGACTTTGAAAACTCAGACTCCCTTGATTCTGCTGGCTGGAGTGAGTCACTTTCAGGCCTTTGAGAAAATGGTTTATAGTATAGAAATGAGAGGAAAATAAAGGATAAAGACTATTCTCATCTCCCTTCCCCCCTCTTTTCTCTTTATCTCCTTTCCTTTATTTACCAAAAGTACCTCCAAGGCTAATGGCATTTTCTTGGGCCTCTGGGATCAGGGAGAGATTGAAGTCTGAAATATGAAAGCTTTTCTCTTGGTCTTTAACAACTTTGGATCACTCTGGTTAACTCCTAGCCTCAGTTCAAAGCAGAACTAGGAACTAAAAGGCTGGTTCTGTTTGTCTATGAGGAGTAAGAAATGATTTCTTATCACAGAAAGAAAGAAGGAGGCTTGAAATGCCTTGTCCTGGATGAAAAGTCAAAATCACTAAGGCTCATGTGAGCTGACAAACAATAAGACATTGCCTGTGATGCCTTATTTAGATGCTATCAAAAGGTTTCATATGTGACCTCTTTTTTGTAAAATAAAAAGAAGTTTTTTTTATTATAGTCAGCTTAAATTCCAAAACAAAATTACTTTGAATCTAAAGTGAAAACAGGTTGGTTTAGACTCAATTCTTTTTCCTGACGGTAGAAATTTATCAGACTGGCTCTTCAAAGCATCTCCATTGAGATGAATCAGCCTTTTTCATGATGTCTTAGCAAGATATTCCTGGTCAGCTCTTGCAGTTCCAGAAGCAGTGAGGTTTTTGGGATAGGTGTACATGAGGATAGAGGGGTTTGGGTTGAGGTAAAGCTAGGGTTCAAAAGGGACAATATCACACTTAAGGAGCCCTACCCAAGGGCGATGAGGATTTCAGCCTTTCCCAAACTTTGAGGACTTGGAGGTCCTAATTAGTCCTAAATTTGAGAGGTGACTGTGTTAGTGCTGCTATGCATGCAAAAGCTGTGGGATTCCCGGTGTGCCTGCTCTAGTGCAAGCAGAACATTCATTGTGAATGGCCTTTGACAAGCTATTTGGTGTTTCCTTTCAAGATGTAATACAGAAACAGCAATACCAAGCAAACTAATCCAACACCTTTTAGCTCCTGAAAAACTCAGCTATTTCTATTTGAGGTGGCTAGATTTTGCTCTTGCCTTCACAAAGCAGGTTTGCTTGGCTCAGGCAGCACCTACTGAAGGGAAATGTCAATATTTGAAAGAAGGAAGGATCAGGTGCCTAAATCTTGTTGCTTCAGTGAGGAATCACTCAGCTCCTGTTCCTTACCTTATCAACAACTGAGTGACCATAACAACAGGGCATGGGGTGATGAGTTTAAACTTAAACAGGGGAGCTTCAGGCTGGATATAAGAAGTTCTTCCCTGTGAGGGAGCTGAGGCGTTGGCACAGGGTGCCCAGAGAAGCTGTGATTGTCCCATCCCTGGCAATGTTCAAGGCCAGGTTGGACACAGGGACTTGGAGCAACCTGCTCTAATGGAAGGTGCCCCTGTCCATGGCGGGGGATTGCAGATGGATGAGTTTTAAGGTCCCTTCCAACCCAAACCTTTCTATGATTCTATGTACAGGCAAAATCATATTTTCAGTGTTAGGAGGATGATAGAAATTTTCTTGCCTACCAGGGTTTTGTATCACCACTTTAGTTGTTAAAGTGACCAGGGGAGGAGTGAGATGACTGGATGTTCTAATCTTTGCTCTTCTTCTGACCTTAATTTGCTCCATCATCTTGAGCTGTTCATGTAATCCCCTTTGGATAGAGGTTCTCCAGGAGTGGCATAACTATTTAGTTATAGAGAAGAGCTAAAAAAAAAATGTCCCTGAATTTAATGTCTCCGGCCAAATGGTGGCTAAAGATTAATAAAATTCATCACTCCTAATATATCAGAGTCCTCTGGATATATAGCTTGAACTGTTCATAGGAGCAGACTCATTTCTATACTATCCTCCTCTTCCAAGTTTCAAATGTCTCAGTATTTCCTAGCTCTGCTGGATCAGCCTTAGCTTTTCATGAACTTGAGTCCCAGTAAAGTAGGGTGAAAGATTCCCCAAGCTCCATCCTGCCTATAACAGGGTGTTCTTCTTCCCAGCACCTACAAGGGATGTTGTGTCCGGAGTCAGTACACTTAATTTTAGCTCTGGTTGAATTTGTGGATGGTTTGGGTGAAGTGATTTGAAAAAAAGGGATTAAAGTACCCCAAAAAATTCGTCAGGGAATTAGTTCCCACTGAAGGAAAGAGCTGTGCCATGAATAGTATGGAGGGTGGTCTCTAGGGAGATAGAAAGGAGAGGAAAAAGAAGAATCCTTAAGAGATGAGGCCTTAACCTCAGCTTGGAAAGTGGTGATTTCACAGCATAAACAGATGATAGGGATGAGGATGCAGGGAGCATTGGAGCTGGGTCTGGGAAGTTTCAGCCTGGCAAGTTGACGTCAGTAAAGAGATCACAAACCCCTTGCCTCTTCTCCTCCTTCCCCAAAGTTAAAGTTTACCTGTTAATTCCCCTATCAGAAGTTTGTGCTGAGAACTCTTATTTGGATCTTACAGGCAGCTCCTGGCACCAGACCAAAACTGAAGGAAACCATTTCATTCTTCTCCAGTTGTTAAATGAAAGCTACATTCTAAGCCGACAATATTCTCACTAATGGGAAGGGACTGTTAATGATGGGAACATATGTGTTTGGCTTTCAAATGAGACTTGCCATCTATCCCTGCTCCTGACCCGGTGCAGCTTAGCAGGGCTAAATCACTTTTTAAAGCTGAACAGAATGAACCTTAATTGAGACATTAAAACCACGTTCATTTGATCTTCCTGGGACCCACAGCCCTGCTATTGCTCATGGCTTAGGCTCACCAGGCAGGGGAGAGGCACACATCCTGCAAGGCAAGTGCAGTGCTCAAGAGCATCTGGAGTTGGTGTTTTTCCCTCCTGCTCTCTCTCTGTTTCTCTTTCAAAAGTAATTGAAAGTGTTTTAACTTTATTTATTTATCGGCATGATCCATTTGAAATTGCAGGCGCCTTCATCTCAGCATTCATTTCCTTGCCCTTTAATGTGAACCTGACTCAATTCCCTATCTCCTTCAAAGCTCTTTATTAGTCCTGCGGCATTTTCCCACCACCCTCCCTTCTCCTAATTTCTCCTTCATCCTCAGTGGAGACCGGCAGCAAAGAGTCAGGTTTGGCTGGAGGTGTCCGGCCGTGCTGCTGGGGTGACCTTGGCTATAGCATTGGTGGCATTACCCTTAGTCAGTTGTGATTTAGCTGAGGGAAAAGGCAGCCCCAAAACAGCTCTCCCTAGATCGTGTTGTTAATGAAATCACTACATTGCATAGCGGAGGAGCCCACCTTTCTCCTCCCTTCACAAGGCTTGGAGGGCTCTGTCCCCCAAGGTTCAGGAGTCCCTCTTCTCCTCCTACCACATGTATGTCCCTTCCTCCAGAATGAGTTTTTTGTGCCGTCTTTTTGCTAGCAACCATTCAGTGCCTCACTCACAAGGCTTCTGCCACGAAGGGCAGGCAGTACAGCAGGAAGGAGACTGCAGAGCATAATTCAAAGCAGGACTCAAAAACTCTTTTACCTCCAACTTCCTTTATGTGGAAGGATGATGTTAACTTTCTTCTCCTCTAGGTGAGGAAACTGAGGCACGGAGCAAGGACATGATCACTTTCCTGTTGTAGGTAGGATCGTAACCCAGCTTTAAATACCTTTGCATCCTGCAGCAGGACTCGAGGTCAAACTACAGAGCACCAAGGGGTTATTTCTGCAGTGCCTCAAGCTCTGGCCCTCACTGGCTCTTTCCAGGCACAGAGTCAAAGCTGCCTGCAGAGAAAACAGCCAACCTGCTTTGGATTTGTCTTGCTGGGAGCTGAGTTGTTTTTCCTGCCTTGTCTCAGAGATGTGGCAATTGAGGAGATCAACTGTGGGGCTTGGGCACAGTGAGGGGACCCAAACGCTTTGTAATCTGTCCCCTCACACTGTTGGGGTGAGTCTGGTACAGAGGAGAGCTGTGATAAGGCAGCAGCATGATGGGACATTGTGCCTAAGGCACTATAAAAGAGCCCATGAACCTCTTCTTACTGATGAAAATGGCTTATTTTATTTTATTTTATTTTATTCCCTCCTCCCAAGCCTCTTTTCATCCCCTTATCTTCACCAGTAATTAATAGATTAATGCATGTCTCAGGAAGATAAATGCACTTTCAGATCTTCAAAAGGCAAGGCAGCCTCTGAAACCAATGTTTACAACCTCTTTGCCTGGTGACAAAGCAGACAGTGTGACATGATCTTGGGCTTAGCCCCCAAGGTCAAGCTGAGATGCAGATCCTGGTTCCAGAAGCCGAATGGTTATCAGAGCTCCCTGTATATGGCTGAACCAGTAGACCATGAGGTGTTTGGGTTTACTTCTATTCTCTGCTAGGGTAAACTCCTTCACTTCTGCCTACTCTCTTTCTTCAGCAATGAATGAATTTTGGGGTGGAGAGAGCAGATGGAGTCAGGGACAAAAAGCAAGTCAAAACTCTCCAGGATTCAGGACTTTAATGATATTGAGACTTTTACTCAGCCCTAAATCCCAGGGCAGGACACACCGGTTAGAAAAGAGATGTCCAGCTCTTTTGTGCCACTATTGTTCTCCACAAAGGCCTAGGTCACACAAGTTCTTGCACTCCTTGAAGATCTGAAGCCTGATGTAGGTCCATCTTGGACATCCCTGCATGTTCCATTATGCATTAAGGTAGTCACCGTCCAGGATTCTGATGCTAGCCTGAGTTTTCCAGGCATGCTTTAGCTATGCGGTTAAGTCGCATTCCAAATACTGAGTTTTATAGGCTACCTGAGTGGCAAGGAGCTTGGAATATCCATCCCTGTGTTTGCACCTCACTCCAGGCCATCAGGAGTGGCTTGGCATCCCTATTGCTGGCCTGATGCTGCAGAGAGGAGGAAGCTGGGGCAACAGTTTCTGCAGGGTCAGGGGAGCAATGCTTGTGTATATAGAGTTTAAGTGGTGACTCCAGGGCGGGAGAAAATGCTCTGTTTGAGCAGTTTGCAGGCATTTCAAAACTCATCGCTGTGAATTAGGGGCCAAGTGAAGTCATTAAACCCTAATCAAAAGTAGCTAATCAGGAAGCAGTGGGAGAGCTCCCAATTAATCGCGGTTGATGCTAGGGGAGCTACAGCACTGGCAGCTGGGGAATGGCACTAAAATTAACAGCGGTGTCATATCTTCTGCTCCTGAGACACCCCAAGGGTCTGTGCCAGCTCAGAGGAGCACATGATAGGTGTGAGGACCTCAAAGGGATTTCGGGGACCTCAGAGATACCCATCTACCCTATGAGATCAGAAGCGTGCTTTGAACCAGCTGTGGTTTTGTGGCTATCCTGCTGACCCGCTGTGATGGAGGTTTTACAAGGCTCCTCTGCCTTTTGGCAGCTCTCACGTACAGTTGTTAGCAGAGATCCATGACCCCACATATCTTTACATTTGAGAGTCTCCAAATGCTTTACAGATTTTGTAGGTAAATGTCAGCATCTTGACTTTACAAGGAACTGAGTGACAAGCAAGAAGTGCCCTGACATCCCAGACTTTGCACAGGCTTTGCCTGTAGTCCAGTGAAGATTTAACTGCAGTTAAAATAACTCTTTATGCCCTGCATGTAAAAATCCTTCTTGTCTGCTTTGTGATGCTCTGCAAGAGAAAGCACACTCAGCTGATGTTTTCCTCAATAGCTCAGATGACAACCAGTGTCTGTGGTCAATCACTGATAGTCAGTAACTTCCCACAGCCCTTATGCACTCATCTTCTGATGGGACCATTAAGAGGAGCAGCAACATTTGCATTGCATGGTCCCCTAACTTCAACCATGGTCATGGTTTCTCACCATACCCTTGGGATGAGTGAAACTGAGGCATCCTTCCTTACCCAAGGCAGAGAGACCCTTTAGCTGCAACAGGTCTTTTGTTAGTGACTGATGGCTTGCTGAATTAATGGTAATGAAATCCATGCAGTTATTCATCCCTTTAAGCACAAACTGTTGTCCAAGTCTGGCAGTAAGGTTGGAGCTAGCCTCACCTAAGCTCCATTCAGGGGTTTAGAAAGCAAAGGGGTCCACTCTGAACATTGTGACTCAATGGGAGGGCTTCCCTTACTGTTTTGTGCCTTCTGTCTCTGTGTAAATCATTCTAAATCGGTTCTAACTCCGTTTCCCTTTGTGTGTTTCATCCATATAGCAAGTAACAGAGTGAACCTTGCCCTCAAACTTTGTTAAGTTGGGCTTTTAAAAATTCATACTAAACCCACATTTGCTGATACCTTTGATGGTGACTCTTAGAGTGACCCTAAATCACTTATTCACCACAACCCTTCTAGACCTAAAGTCTTTCTCTTCATCGTCCCTGAAGTCAGCACGTACTTGTATCCCATGAAAGTAGGCAGTGTATGGTCTGGAGAATTAGGGCCTATGAAGGTGCCTGGACCCCTGGATGCCTCTTGTGCCATTTTGCCACTGGAATACAATGCCACTTTGTGCTCCTTTCTATTTGATGATAAAACACCTCAAGGATTCAGTAGACTCATCTCACTGTTAGAAGCATGTGGAGAAGAGCAAAGGTATTCTGTTGCTTTTGGAAATTCCCTCGCTTCCTTCTCCAGAGAAACATCTCTCTTCATAAATCTTATTGTACCTATAAAATCCCTTCCTCTTCTTTAGCTTCTGCTTGACTCTCTAACGTGACTGTTACACTATTGCATTCAGGCTGCATTATAAAAGGGATGAAGTGCATTGTGTCAGATAGATCACAGCTGTAAATCCCCGCCAGCTTGGAGTTGACACAGATTGAATTCTATCATGGCTCTTTTTCGGAGGGTTTGTCAACTACCTTTTTCATTTGCCAGGGACGAGATGATGCATAGTTTGAGCAACCAAAGTGAAAAGGTGCACAGTATTGTCTTGGGACATTAGCAGCTGAGGTTTGTGTCTGTAGGACCCAGAAATGCACATGAATGCAATGAGGGAGCCCACCTCCTCACTAGAGGGCAAAGTGACAGCAAAGTCTGTTATAATCCCCCTGTGTCTGAAGTATTGCCTCACATCCCTTCACTGTTACTGTGTGTGTTGTAGGGGGGAGTGGTGTTAGGGGAGGTTTTGAGGTGAAGATGTTAATGTAGGTCATAATATAACCCAGTTCCTGTTTTCTTGCATAGCCACACAAATAAACACAGAACTGAGCATTAAACACATCAGTGGCATAATTGAAGAGATGGTAAATCAGGGATGAGGATTGCCTGAGGGTCTCCTGTGCTGGCTTTGTGACAGTGACTTTGCTGTGTGAGAAACCTCCTGAGATAGGATCCAGGCCCTGATTTTGGGCATTTTGGGACTACTGAACATCCCCACAACTTGACCTGTCCTGCTCCAAACCCTGGGAGCAGCAAATCGGCATCCCTGCTGGTGGGGATAGGGGGTTTCCAGGGGTCTGAGAACTTCTTAAATGGCATCACTTATCCTATGCCCTCCATGGCGAAGACTGGGCTCTTAAAGCTAGCATACCAAGCAGCAGGAGTGAGGAGGGGGGTAAGTGTTACCAGGGCACTGAAGTCTCAGGGCTTTTCTTTCTCACTTGGACACATTTTCTCTTCCCTATGTGTGGTTTCCAGCATCCAGAGGATGATTTGCTGCCATGTGCACAGAAATGTTCAGTTTAAAAACTACCCAGGTGCTGTCATAAGGATGGCATCCCTTGTGACACACCACGTCAATCTTTTCCTTTCCCTTGAAGCTTGTTTTGCCACAAGTTTTTGTTTCCTGATCCACCATTCTGTCTCTCTGCTGCCTTCCTCGTCATCCCTGTGCTGAGCTATTGATTTTTGCCTTGCTCATTTTGTAGATTTGGGGAAGGGGGAGGGATGCCTCAAGGGGTGAATTGGCCATTTGTCTCTGCCTTGGCTTCTGCATCCCTTACTTGAGGTCTCCGTTGCATCCTTGTCCCTATTGTAATTTTTTCTGCCAGATGCCATTTTTATCCTTCTCACATGTCCCAGGAGAGTTCTTATTTATGGCTGGTGGAACAAAACCAAATGACACAAGCTGGTTTCCAGCCTCCAGGAGGATATCCATCAGTGGGGGCTTTAGAGAAAGCCTTTTGTTTAATGGTAGGATCATTCATGTTCTCTCCAGTCTCCTGCCCCTTCTGGCCTCCCCTTGCATCATATCAGTGAGAAGGCCAGGAGATACTTCATCTTCTGCTGGTGAATGATGGTTTACTCAAACCATTTCTGCATGTTCTCTATTACTATTCCTGCCAGTGCAAACCCTTCTTTATTGCTAAGAATACTTAATACTTGGAAGGAGAGAGCAAAGGGTCATCCACTTCACTGTAAGTTTGGGAATGGTAAATATCACTCTATGAATATGTTTGTAAAAGGACACAAGGTCTCCCTGGTTTTTATCTTTCCCCTCCTATATGATCGGGATTTGCTTTTGCTAAAAAGCAAAACAAAGACCCTAAATGTTTCACTGAATGAGCATGAGAATACTTAGCAAATCCTTCCTATTTACTCTGTTTCTGCTATTGCACATACCTCAAACAGGTTTTTTTCCTCCCATAACCCAGACAGCACTGTCTGGAAATGTATCCTGAAGTAGGCTGAAGTTTGTCCTCTGTAGCTCTGACCCTGGTACATCATCTACCAGTGAGGACGTGTAGGTAAAAACCATCTTTAGGTAGGTCCCTGCACAGAACTGAATCCAAGACCTTTCACTCTCCTACAGACCTTGTTTATTAGGGCCAGGTAGTTATGAGGAAAAGGAACAGGTGTTTCTTATCTGCACCTTTCATGGCCAGAAAAATGATCCATGCTGGATGGAACAAGGAAATGTGGTTTCTCCGAGGCACTAACATCTATGGAGTGATACGAGGCACCAGAAATGGAAAAGCACTTCTTTAGTGGGGGGAAAAGCCTGTGAGCTCAGACTGTGCAATAACTCACCAGGCCCTGAGCCCCAGGAACCCTTTTGCTGCTCTGCTTTGCATTTTGTGAATTGTTTCTAGAAATGACCTGTTTTCATGGGCATGTCGCCGCATGATGGATGCCTGAGGACCATCAGGGAGGATATCTGTCTCCACCGCGGCTCTGTGAGTCAGCTATCCCATGTCTGCCTGCTACTTTTCTGCCTTAAAAGCTTCAATATTCTCCACTCAGCTCACCTTCCTGCTCTTTCCTGGTCTCCAGATCCATTAGTCTGTCTGGGCTGGTACCCATTAAACTGCTGAACATGGGCTACTCGGAGCAATCTTATCAATGCTGCAGCTATTAAAGGCAGAAATAGTAAGAAAAGCAGTCACCAGTGTGGACAGTCTGGCACTTGGATTAAGAGAGAAGTTTTCCGAGGGCTCATTATTGGTTTTGGGGAAGCACAGAAGCTGCTGTGGGCAATATTTCATTGCCATAACAGTGATGAGGAATAGCTTGCTAATGAGAAATAGCAGTATTCCTGGATCCAACTGGATTTCTTTGCCACTTCCAAAATACAGGGAGGCTTGTGGAATCAAGGGAATATTGGTACCTTACACCCTCAAGTGGGGAAACCGAGGCATGGAGTATTAAAACTGCTCAGGCAGTCTGTGATACAAACAATCGCCTTAAGGCAAGTAGATCCACACATATGCTAGGAAGATCATCCTTGACTGAGATGCATTTTATACTGGCACATGTTTGCTTTATTGTCTCGTACAGTTTGCAACAAGGATTTCCAAGGTGTTTTTCCTGCTGCTGATAATGGTGTTGAAAGAAAAAAAACAAAGCCCCAAACCCTTGGGAGCACATTTTTGTTAGTGCCCTGGCTTGGATGTGTTATACTCAGAGGAGGTTTGGGATCTGTTTGGATTGACCACAGCCAGGGCTCATCAGTTATTTGTGCTGGCTGTCCTGCTTTGCATTATCAACACAGCTCTTGTTTCATGGTGTGAATGAGGCTGAAGGCAGGAACTAGATGCAGAAGACTTGGTTTCATGTGCCTTAAACAAGAAAATGATAATGAGCCCACAATGAGTAGAGGGATGCTTTTACAGCTCAGCACAAGCAGAGCCCAGCAAGGTTTCCTGGGCTGAGGGCAATGATGTTGGAATTCTGACTGATGGGAAGGCAGGACGGAATCTACCTTTTATGCTCAATTTTCATTCGTGCCCTGAAGCTTACACTTAAGATCCAGCTGGATTGTGCCCTGAGCCTTCTGTGCCACCTTACTGCTGTTAGGATGCAGATTTATCTCAGATTAGAAGCCACCTTTTCTTAACTTATTTGCTGGGATCATCTGTTGGAGAGGAATCTTTCAGAAAGGGATGTCCTTATGTTGTGTGAAAGAGAGAATACTGGTTCATGTCTCTCTGAAGGCAAGAAAAGCAGCTTCAAAATCCTAACTCCACTTCTGGATAAAGTACAAAGATAACTATCTTGGAGAGCAGCTCTTTCACCAACTTCTGCCTCTGAAAATTGCTTTCTCAGGTCAATTTGCTCTCAGTTCAGCAAGCAAAGTGTGGAAAAGTGGCCAAGAGTTTTATTGGCGCATCTAATTCATAAAGAAAACCAGAAAATTAGAGAAACTATTCACCCTTTTAACTCATTCTGGCCAGTCATTTGAATGTACACTTGGCCTTTATCTGGGAGTGCTTTACCAATACGATAATGGAGTGTTGAAATGAAGATGTTGGACAATAGGCGTAGTCCTTGCGTCAAAAGCTCCCAGGTAAGAATTTGCTCACTTGGTGACATCCCATCCATCAGAGGTGCTGAGGTTTTGTCACAGTTCCCAGGAACAAGACAAATGGTCTCATAAATCAGAAAAGTTGGAGCCGAGACACGGGATCTGGCTGCATTTATTGTAAAACCAGGGGTCACACGCTGAAAAACTCTGGTTTCTGCTGCCTCAGGTTAATTTAAGGCAGTTAATTCTCATTTTGGATGGAAAGAAATCTGTTCAGTGGATTGAAGTGATTGGGGATTTTTTCCCCCTGCTGTTTGGCAAGTGCACATGCTTCAGTTATTTCACACTTGGCCTTTGGGAATTACTGGTATAAATCCCTTTGCTTATGGAAATGCATAACCCTTGAAACCTAAAGATAATCGTTTCCCTGGTTGACCAGTTTGTGGGTGAGTTACCCCTTTGCAGGCTGGATTCCTTCTATAACCGCAGTCCGAAGAGACTCCTACTGGAAAGGATGCTAATTGCTGCAATTGTTTACCTCTCATTGTTTTTAAGCACAGGGCTCTTTAGGTATTCAGTGTTTTCCTTAAACCCCTGCAAAGGGGCTTCTTACAGCTAATGGGCTGCTAAAAGCCCTCTCCACCAGTCAGAAAAGGAGTTTTGAACGGTGCTGGACGGGCTGTGGTATCAGATGTGCTTAGTGAACCCGGGACTGTATTTCCAGGTCCTTAAACCGCATCATTACGGCAAGTTCTCAGACGTGACCGTCCGAATCCGGCATGAAAATTAGATGGTAGTTGAGAAGCCTTAATGTAGTCTGGAAGACTGCCTAAAAGGGCCACTGTTTGGTGAGTGGGACTGGGGCTTTTAATTGCTGTTCATTCAAGACATTTGGAGAGTTTGCATTTGAATGTATATGAGGCTTGGGAACTTTCCTATGGAACAGAAGTTGTCTCATTTTTCAGATTCAGAGCAGCTCAGGGTTTCATCCAGCCCATTTGTAATCCCTTCATTTAGATGGAATGAAGCGTTTCCTTCTGATAAGGTCAAGGCATGAAAATATGAATATATTAAAATACGTGTCAAAATGAAGGTAATCAAAAGGAGAACTGGAGCAAACACTGTTGAGATAATTCACTCATTCCTCCCCTCCCCGTTATAAATTTCAGTGCTGTGGACATATCCTTATGAAATGATTTTATGGGAAAACTCTACTTTGCTACTAGATAGTTACCCTGACCAAAATAGTAAGATTTTGATCAAAATCCCTACACTACCATCAATCGCATCCCTGCCTCCAGGCTCACTGGTCGAGGATGCTCTGGCAATGTTGTTGCTGCTGATGTGACTTAGAGGTCCCTGGTGCGCTTAAGGTTGTGCTGGGGGATGCACAGGAGCTGCTTGAGATACTGAGATTTGATCCCTAATGTTCCCCTCGCATTTCCATAAGGATCTACTGGCGTCCTTAGACAGCATCCCTACAATTGTGTTTGATGTCCTCTCCCCTGTAGGGTAAGAAAGTCATTCAAGAGGAGGGAATGCAATTGCAAATGAACACTGAAAATTGATCCAGACTATAATCATCTAATAGTATTTTAATTTTGGATCTCTCCCTGCTGATTCCATGGCAGTCAATCATTCCCTGTGGAGTCAGCCGCCTCTTCTCCTTTCTCCACTTTGCCCCTCCTAGTTTGCATTCAATCTATAAGCATTTCCTAGCAGAACATGAACACTGTGTCCTGTTCCATGTGTGATCCTAAGCTGCTGTTTTCTCATCAGCACCTTCATTTTCGTTTCCTACCGTGGAGGGGGATCTTAAAACTTGACTCATAAAGGGAAAGAGATGGGATTGGACTCCTGAAGGGAAAGAGATGGTGGATAGGTGAAGGAAAAGATGGATGCCCCCCTCCCTGAAAAACAAAGAAATATGCGCAGCAAGTGAAAGAGATTGAAAGCAGCTATCAGTCGGGCACTGCTCCAGCTTTAAGAGCTGTTGAAACAACATAATAAAAGGCAATAAACGAGGGATTTATGACCTACCTGCTGGAAATAGCTTGCTCCGTCTATTGTATGGGGTGAGCACAGTGTGCAAGGCTGAGGGAGATTAGTGCCTGCCTGCTTGTTGTGCACATGTGTGTTTAGCACGTGCCCATGGCTCTGCTGTCCAGTTTTTCCACCCTTCTCTGAAGCCCCATATTGATGGGATTTGGCATTTTGTGTCTTAAAGGCTTGGTTTTGTACAGTTTGACTCATAAGCCCAAGACAATTTGTTGCAATCGATGGCAGCAGGCTGGAATTTTAAGGGCCAGGTATTTTACCGCTGGGGCTGGACCCTCGAGCTAAATCTTGAAGGCAGAGAAGGTGAAAACATGCAATCCTGCCTAAGGCGGCATTGGGAAAGGCTTGTAAACTTCTGGCACGTATTTAAATTGCAGGAAAATCACCAGGGGGAAATAAATCTACAAAACCAAAACCAAACCGAGAAGAAGAAAGGGAGCAACTGAACATGGAGATTTCCAAAGATTTCTTCAAGGCTGAGATTGCCCTTTTAAAGGGGAAACAATGCCCAAAACCCACAGAGGGTTGAGGCTGTAGACATTAGCACATAAACAGGCAGCATGTGTCTGGTTCAGGATCTGGGCTGTTGTACCAATGATTTGAGGACCATTGACACAGGAGAGCTATAGCTTAGGAGATACAAAGGAATTCAGTAGCTGGAAGATGGTCCTTTGGGCATGGGGAATGAGCATCCACCCTAGAAACACACTTGTGGGAGAAAGCATCCTGTCTTTCCCAGTCCTGAATGTGGAGCTGGGCATTGTTCTGCTTTGTTTTACAGCCTTGATGTGAAGTCTTCCCTTGACATTAGTTTTGCTCTCTTTCTTCCTCTGAGTTGTAACCTCCTGCCTGTCACTCCAGCTTTCCAGCCAGGAGTTACACACTTTTGTTTTGCAAAGCACAGTAAATCTTAATGGTGACATGAGAAGCTCTGGCATATCCGATGCTGTTTGTTCTTTTGGAGGAAGGTAGGGAGAAAAGCGAGCGAGGTTGAGAAGGGTAAATCAATCCACTTTAGAAACAGAAAGATGCAGCATGGCACAATGCCGTAATCCAATGAACCCAGTGCGTGCCGGAGAGACAGATCTGGGACGGAAAGAGGAGGGGTTGCAGTAATCCTCTGTCCCTCTGAAATCCCCAGCATGGAATAAAGCTCTTGTTAGCAAATAAGGATGGGGGAGTGGTAGCAATAGGCTGAATAAACACCCTTAAATTCAGCTGTAATAAAGTGCTGGGAACCTGCACTGGAGCACTTTCATAAGCACTTGGGCACAAGGTTGTTCTAATTATAAAAACCCAATCAAAGGGACCAGCAGGCATGAAACTGTGGGTTAATTCAGCTGCTCGAATGTTTGTGGCAGAGTGGCAGTAACTTCCTTCTCCCTCACACTGCTCTGAAAGGTTTTCGATGCTCTTTATCTGGCTGTGCTTTGCACTCCTGTTAACAAAAGGGGAAAGGAGCACAAAGACCAGGAGGAGAAATGGTTTCAGTGTGCTTGCCCTGTGCAGGGCTACAGACTATGTCCATTCATTCCCCTCCCTTTCACACACCCCCCCCACCTCAAAATAGTTCCTGTTTCCATAAATGCAGTGAAAGGAAAAGAAGAGTTAAATTGTTGAGAGCTGAAAACTGTCAGGAAAGGATCTGGAGCCTTCAAAAGAAAACCCAGTAACTTCCCTGCATTGCATATTCGAGGGTCAGGTCCTCCGTAAGCCATGTCTCTGTTGGAAAATATTTAAGATTGATTAATAATAAAGCATGCTTTCTGCTCTAACTGCTGTAATTTCAGGATTGGTTTTCGAAACCTTCTCTTGCAGACTTGAAATGTTAAAAACTTCCTTCTTCGTAAGAAGCACAAAGCAATGGCATGATGGCAGTGGTTAGAAACTACTGATCATGAGAGTATCGAGAAGATCATCAGATCTGACAACAGTCTTTGAAAAGATGCTGTGGAAGTATCCGTGAGGAGCTGTTTCAGGCCTGTTGGTACCTTAGGCTTGGAGAAAGCTCTGCTGATGGCTATTGGAAAGCATCCTCCTTGTTCTCCTGGAGGAGCTTCCCACCAGGTCCATCATTCTGCTCCTGGTTTCCTTCAGTGTCTCCTCCTCTGGGGACTTCCCTTATTTCAATCTTTCACTTCACATGCAAAACCAGACCCAAACCCATCTCCTGTCCCAACTATTTCTCCCAGCCCAATTTGGCCAAGAACCTGGGGTAAATGGAAATGTTTTACAAACAAGCATTCAGAGGGGAGAATATGCCTATTTATCTCCTAATACAGTGCCTACAAAAAAGAGTCTTTCTTTAATTGCATTTGGAATCTATTCTAACGATTTACCCAGGAGAGTGTTAAGATGTCAAGGCTTTTTCATTAGTAATATATCCCCCAACAGAATCTTTGTTAGGATAGGTTAAGGCAGTAAATAGACCATTAATTTACAGGAACATAATTAGTAGCTTGCAGTTAGTCATGAAAATAGTTGGATTTCTTTTGGCATTATTCAATGGCAAGATTTAAAACAGAGAAGCAGCAGGTCAAAAACCACCCAGGCCAAAAAGCAGCAAAAGGTATTGATTGAAATTGCAACAATAGCCTTAACTCTGCCCCAGTGCCCCAAACAGGAGAATGTATGCAAATAAAACACATTCTCCAAGTGGTAAATAATGAACACAGAAACCAGCAGCTATTTTGAGCAAACATCAATACATGGCAGTAAAGTAGCTTGTTGTAAGGGCTGTGTGTATCCCACATGTAAAATCTCCGGTGGTATAGCAGAGAACCATAGAGTAGTTACGATTGGAAAGGAACTTAAGGTCATCTTGGTCCAACCTCTTGCCATGGGCAGGGATACCTGTGCTAGACCACGTTGTCAAAGACTTTATCCAGCCTGGCCTTGAACACTGCCAGGGATGGAGCACTGATATGAGACACTTCTTTTCTTTAGCGATTGTTGGTAACATTCAGATTTCCAGTGAAAGCATTTTATTACTTTTTATTTAGATAATTGACAGGTTCCTCTTTGCAATCTTGTCATCATTTTGGGGAGAGGAACTGAAGTAAAACAATTTGTAGGGTCAAGGTCCTCTACTTTAGCCTCTCAGAACTAGAAAAAAGGAAGTTCTAATACTAAACTACTTCTCAATTCAATCACCTTTTATTATTATTATTAATTTCAGATTATTATCATGGAAAAAAACCCTTCATTTGACTTCAGACTCAGTGAAAAACTCATTTGCTGAAGGTTTTTTGTACCTCCTTAGTAGACAGGTTGGTTTCACATGGTTTAGAAATCAGCTTTGAGCCAGTTGTAGTTTTTTGGGGTGTATGACTGCAACTCCCAAAGCACAAAGGCATTTTCAGGGGTCAGGATCTGTGCTCATAGGACAGTGCTTATAAATCATAGGCATTGTTCAGTAGGTGAAATAACAATGTATATAAGACAGCAGTTAATGTTGCACTTCTAAATGACAGTGAGTGATCAAACTGAAACAAAAGGAGCAGTAATAAGGTTATTGTGTGTTGGACCAGGAAGAGCAAAGTTCAGCTGCATCATGAGATGAATGGATTATTGCTTCCCAAACCAGACCTTTTTGTAGCAGCTGAAGTGGAAAGAGAATAAATAAAGTCTGATTGAAAAGAAGGTAACAAAAGCCATTTAATTTCTTACATTAACTCCTCTTACCTGTTTATTACTGCTGGTAATGTTGAGGTGCTGTAGAGACAGGTAGGAAATACTGAGGTTTCTTTATGGGAGTTTTGGCAGGAACATTCTCTTTTACGTATATAAGTTATGGGGGTTTCTTCAAGTTGGAAAAATATCTGCCAGAACAATTCCTAGAAAAAGGTCCTGGGAAAATAAATATCCATAGAAATAGAATAATTTCCCCATTACTTTCTTGAATTGCTCTTTCAATGACATTTAAGAGGAGCTCAAACTTAATCTTTGCTTGTTAAGACTTGTAACTTCACACTTTGCTATTGAATGAGACCAAAAACATAACATAGGAACTGGGTAAACTGAGACAGGGAGTGATTTCTTGCTAGCTGAAGGCTGCAGAAACAGGCAGCACTATTACAGCTCCAGGTCCCTGATGGCATCATCTGCCAATGACTCCCATGGGACCAGAGACCCCTGGGCAGCATTGGTCGGTGGAGACAGGGGGATCTGAATTCTGGCTCTGCTTTCCTGCCTTTGTTACCTCTAATCCAGACACATTGACAGCAGGACACACTCCTACTGGGACAGTGCCACAGCTTGACCCCGCAGATGGTAGGGATCTTGCAAAGTCTCTGTGTTGTAAAGCTCTGATGCAGGGTGGAGAATTTTAATAAGGACAGGAAAAAGTAGTGAGAGACAGGGAGAAAGGGATACATTGCACAGAACCTGACCTTATTTCCTCAGAACGTGCGATTAAATCACGCAGCTAAAAATAGGTAGGTGATTTGCTTTGATGCTGTAGGATTTTGCTGACACCACTTTTGTTACACATATAAATATAGAGATTTAATATAATATTTCCCTTACTGCAGTGTCTTCTATTAAGGCAGTGCTGAAGTCCTGAGAGCTGCTCGCTCTGTCTGCTGCTTTAAGCTGTGAGCTACATGCAGAGACTTCTTGGCTCTGCAACTAAAATGTTGCTGGCCTTTGGGAAAACACCTGAGAAATGTCCTCCAGGAGGGATGTTTGGTGTCCAGCATTGTCCGTTCCTGGTTCTCAGAGACAGTCACTCCAAAATCAGTGGGAACTTCCAGGGTTATTTGTTAGCAGTGACTGCTTTAGGAAGTTTCGGTTCTGGTTTCCTGCATCTTCATAATGGGGAGAACAAAACCAATCTGCCTCTAAGGGGTCTCAGGCATGGGGACAACAGTGAGGTGACATGGGGTGAGCACTAAAGAGGGGAGATTTAGGTTGCATATGAGACAGAAGTTCTTCCCTGTGAGGGTGCTGAGGCGCTGGCACAGGGTGCCCAGAGAAGCTGTGATTGCCCCATCCCTGGCTTCAACACAAATAATTCTAGGATTCTATGATTCTATGATTAAGAGGAAGTCAGTCACCCGTGGTGCACCCCAGAGGCTGATACTGGGGTCAGCTTTGTTTCACATCATCAGTGACCATGACAGTGGCACACAGAACACCTCAGGAAAGATGAAGACAATACAAAACTGCAAGGAGTGGTTGATAGAGCAAATGGCACCATTCAGAGGGACTGTGACAGGCTGGAGAAGCAAGAGCCTGGGCTCTGCTGTGAGCCCCTTGTAGAACTTTAGCTGTCTCCCTCCATATGTGAATGTGTTTTCCCTTCTGACTTGAGCTGCAAGTGTTGACTGTGCAGCATCTGAGGCTTAAAGTGTGCAAATGGATGGAATTATTGAATACCAAATGTTTATTCTGTTGCATATAACTCTTTGTTTCCTGAGGAGCCTATGCTGAACACATGTCTCCAGACAGGACTGGTGGAGAGCAGGAGAAGAGAGATGAGATCTGCTTAAATTCAGAGCTGAGTGTCTCACCAGGGCCCATCTTTTTCATTTCCCTCCATGCTTTCCCTTTCACTCATTCCCCACTTTTCCTTTTATTAAACAAACTTTCCACTTGCACACATGGAGGAACCAGATCCTGGACGGATGCTGAGGGTTAGCTTTAGATGGAGAAACTAAGGAAATGACCGTGCTCTGAGCATGCTGGTTTCCCAGGCTCCAGGTATGTCCTATGAATACCCAAAAGGATGCTGCTGCTCTCCCACATCTTCTCCTGACTCCTCACCTTTGGGAAAGAGCAGCACATGCCGGGGTGAGTGGTGTGGATAGCAGTGTAAATAGAGCTACAGTTGGGAGATGGCTCAGAGGGGACATAACCCCCCTCCTGACAGCTTCTGTTGTGCTGAAGCAGTTCCTTGCACTGGACTGAGTTTATCTCCAAGTCATTGGATTTATACTCGCGATCTCCTCAGCCTGGTAAATCTGCCATCACAGCACCGGGGTAGCATTTATCCATGTCGCTTTGCACTGCTGGGGATTCTCCATGCACTGCTGTGCTGGGATGGGGCTCGGCCCCTGCTCTGACTGAGGGGGACTCTTAGCAACCATCAAATGTGCAATTAACCCCCCCTTTCTTACTTCAAGCTGTCTTATCAGGTTCCTGAGCGATGCAAACCTTACAGCTGTGGTGTGTGCTCTTTCCAGCCTGCAGCTACAAGGGAAAACCAGTGTTTAAAACCAGAGCTCTTTTCTCCTGGCTGCACCCAGCTTGTACGAACCATGGGCCATGGGAGAGGATGCCTCTTGCATCCCCTACTCTGCCATCAGCATCCCCATTGCTGTTCCAGTGAGCATCTCCCTGCACCATGGCGCTGAGCAGATACAAAAGCACTACATTCATTTTCCTAGAGCCTTTCGGTCAAGCAGCTGAAAGCCTTTTAGAGACTTTAATTGAGCCTCGGAGTTAATGAAGCCTCACTAACATGCCTGCTGGATAAAGGAGTGTTTATTATCCCCTTTTACAGAGGTTGTGTGGAACCTGGGTGGGTTGGGTTAAGGTTGTTTTCCCCTTCAAAACAAATCATGAAGCAGAAAATGGCCTGTCTCATCAAGAGCAATATTTCAAGATGGGTTTATGGAATAGAGCCCACCCCAGCCCATGATTTCCTAATGAAATTGCAAGCAAACTTTGGGATGAAAATGAATCTTTAGCCTCTGCAGGAGTCTGTCATGCAAACAAGCATCTACCTCCCTGGAAAGCAGCAGCACCCCAAGAGGAAGGATGTCTGCTCTCAGAGGGTCCTGGACAGCCTCTCACTGCTGCCAAGTCAATGCTACACCAAATAGGACTGAATGACTTTCAAACCCATGCACTGAACTGATCGACCTTGCCCAGAAGCTTCATGTGGATGAGGGCCTGATCCTGCAAAGTGTCACACTGGTGGTGGTGGTGAAGATCTCTCCTCCCTCAACCATCTACACGTAATATTCCGGTACCTATAGCCGGGATCATGTGTATCTGCTTAGCTGGAGCCCTGGCCAGATGCAAATTCCCTGTGTTTTGGAGCTCCCTGGGACTTTGCTTACAAAATTCCTCTTTCCAGACGTGCAGCTCTCTTGCCCACATCAGCTATGCGTGGGACAATGGGAATTGCAGCTCCCCAGCACCTCTGAGGGGGGAGCCCATTGTAGATGAGAGCTATAAGCAGAGTCTTCTTGGCTCTGCAACTAAAATGTTGCTGGCCTTTGGGAAAACACCTGAGAAAAGTCCTCCAGGAGGGATGTTTGGTGTCCAGCATTGTCCGTTCCTGGTTCTCAGAGACAGGCACTCCAAAATCAATGGGAACTTCCAGGGTTATTTGTTGGCAGTGACTGCTTTGGGAAGTTTCAGTCCTGGTCTCCTGGATCTTTATAATGAGGAAGATAAAACCAGTCTGCCTCTGGGGGCCTCAAATGTGGGGACAGCAGTGAGATGCCCAGGGTGAGCACTAAAGAGGGAAGATTTAAGTTAGAACTAAGGCAGAAGCTGTTCCCTGTGAGGGTGCTGAGGCGCTGGCACAGGGTGCCCAGAGAAGCTGTGGCTGCCCCATCCCTGGCAGTGCTCAAGGCCAGGTTGGACACAGGGGCTTGGAGCAAGCTGCTCTAGTGGAAGGTGTCCCTGCCCGTGGCAGGGGATTGGAACTGGATGAACTTTAAGGACACTTCAACCCAAACTACTCTGTGATTCTATGATCCCATGATTTCCAGCAAATCCTTTGCATCCATGTAAATATATATGCACTTTATATATGTTGAATTATATATTAGATCACATTATATATATATAAAAGCTAATATGTATATAATTATGTGTATATGTATAGAATCAAAGCCCATGATGCTGTCCCATCACCACAGGACCTGCATCCCCCCTCCCTGCAGGGTACCCCCTTTTCTCCGCAGGGTCGGGGGGGTTTGGGTGCCTCCGCCCGCCGCGCTGTGCCCTTGGGCCCCGCTGCGGGCAGTGAGCGGCAGGGGGCGCACCAGCTCCACGGGAGAGGCGGGAGCAGGATCCCCGCACCAGGATCAGTTGGGTCCACGGGTTCGAGTCCCCCCGCTGCCAGAAGAGGTTGGGGTACCCTTAATCCAGGAGGACAACGCTGCTGGGGGTTATTCCCTCTAAATCTGTGCTCTGGAAAACCATCCCTGCCCTGTCAGTCGGCATCCTGCTGCTGAAACAGGGAAACCTCCCTGAACAAGCATTAAGCTCCAAACAGTCCAGCACATTCCACCCCCAAACCCCCTTATTTACCCTTGTTTTCCTCCTGGCTGCTCAGCAGCTGCACACAGGATCTCTATGTGCATCCTGGAAATGCCTTCTCCCTTATCCCTATTTTCTGGCGCTGTTACACACTGTTCAACCTTCAACTTCAGAAGAGCTGCAGGGACTTTGCCAGGACCCGTACCACAGGGATTGCACTGCAGCTAAATATAGAAATGGGATTTTGGATGGAATACTGCCTTGGGTGCACTTTGGCACAAGCCTCAGTGTTTTCCTCACAGCACTGGCTCTGTGTGGAGTAGAATATTCCCAGGAATAGATGTGGATGGCGCTTGGGGCTCGTGTTTTAAAGCGCGCAGGGTAAGTTTGCATATCAGTGTGTGAGGATTCTCAAGTAGAATGGAGCTGAACTCCGATTTTATGTCCTGTGAAATTCCCAGGGCTTATTTAATCCTCCAAAATAGGATAAAACTTTTCTCTGTTTTTCTCTATTTTTCTCTATAAAACAGAGTAATCTGGAGAGAAATATTTGCATTTAGGATGATTATCAGCAGCGCTGAACTGCTTTGGCTTTGGTAGCTGATAAGCTCGCTATGACACTTCCATCTTGACTTTCAGAGTCTTTTACAAGTGCTAATGTGTTAAGAGTCCAAAAGAGAAAGCCAAAGTAAATGGCAAAGTAGAACTGTATCAAAGCAATGCAATGTTAGCGGGATTGTCAGACTCCCGTCAGCCACTTTGCATTCATTGAAGAGCATCAACTGCCTCAAAAAGCTTCCGTGGAACAACTTTTGACCCAGCTGTGCTCAGATTTTCATTTGTGATGGGAAGAGCAGCAGCCATGTGTCATTTTCAGGTCAGGATGAATTGTAATTTATAATGTAACTTCTAAATCAAGGTATATTTATATGCTAATATTCACGTATAAACGTGAATGTACTTACAGATTAATTTATAGCTTAATTCTCTCAGCTGCTCAGTGATGGTTTAACAGCCATCCTGCCTGTGGGGTATTATGCAGGGCAATTCTGTGGTTTCATTGACTTCAACGAAGGCAGCAATGTTGGATCAAATGGAGAAGTGGGAAGCAAATGGGTGCAAGGGGGATGTGAGGATGCTCTGAGGCTTCTCTGTGCAAAGTAAGGAGTTAGGGGAGCCCGTGCTCAACTCTGGTTCCTTCCTCCAGGTACACTGCATTTCTCATGGCAGGTACAGCAATGCCATTAGGCAAATAAGTCGGTCTGAGACATGCAGATAAGGCTGCAAAGGGGCTGCTTGAGCCTTTCCAAGGAGCAGCTGTTTGAAGGAGTTTTGAGGCACTGGTGCTGCTGGCAAGAGATATGAAGGACCTTGAAAATTAACCAAATGAAGTCCTGTCCTTAATACCCATAAGCTTAATATTATCAAGGAAGTTTCTTGTGCCCGAGGACAGTAATAACCATTCCCTGCAGGATGCACATCATAGAATGACAGAGTGGTTTGTGCTGGAAGGGTCCTTAAAGCTCATCCAGCTCCAATCCTTGTCACAGGCAGGGACACCTTCCACTAGAGCAGCTTGCTCCAAGCCCCTGTGTCCAACCTGGCCTTGAACACTGCCAGGG
>JASSUY010022019.1:0-28226 GCA_032466535.1 Forpus xanthops
CTTATCTCAACCTGTGGGAGTTGCATTCTTTTGATTCTCCTTCCCATTTCCCCGGGACTGGGGAAGAAAGAGGAGGGGGGGGTGCGCAGAACTGGTTGAGGGGCCTCAAACCACGACAATTATCTTTCAAAAAAAAGCTCAGTCATGAGAGGCCTGTCTCCAAGCACCAAACATTTCCTTCTGGATAACTCCCCCCCAGTTTATACACGAAGCATGGTGTGCTGTGGTATGGAATACCACTTCAGTTCAGGTGTCCTGTGTCTGCTATCTCCCCTCTTCCCCAAGCTTCTTGTCCCCTCCTCACTGGTAGAGCATGAGACTGAAAAGTCCTTTTGATCAGGGTAAGCACTACTGAGCAACAACTAAAAACATCAGTGTGGTATCAGCATTGTTCTCAGACTAAAGCCGAAACACAGCACTGTACCGGCTACTAGGAAGAAAATTAACTTTATCCCAGCCAAAATCAGGACAACATGAAAGGGTTTTACCCTGTAAGATGAATCAAGGTGTTTATCTATTGAGATTCAGACTCTGATCTTCACAGATTAAAACCAGAGTCAAGATCTTAATGGATGATCACCTTGATCTAACATCATAACAACCTGTTTTCATTCAAAGACGTATTTTACATCCGTTAAAGCTGTCTTAGGAAAAGCCATAGAAAGGCAGCTATGTCTTAGGAGCTTCTTGAGGAATTGTGCCTAATTAAAAGTAAGTCCTTTTATGACTTGAAGGCAATGCAAACTGGAGAAGAATTTTCACTTTTCACTGAAATGTTGCTACCAGTAGATCCATGCTAATCAGAGAGTCATAAGGCACCAATAAATTTTACCCAATTGATTCTCAGGGTACTGAACCTTGAGCTTTCCTCAAAGGAGGTTGTGAATTATACTAGATTGACAAAGAAATACGTAGTCAGGAAAGGGGTAGAATAAGGAAGCTTTTCTGTGTTTACAGACCAAAGCCTAAGGCATGCTTTGCATTTTTTCACACCAGGCATGGGCCCCCAGCCATGATCCCTTTCCGCACTGTCTGGCCTTGTTCTGCTAGGGGTGAAGGTACAGAGTCTGTGGACCAAATTAACATGGGCAACGCCACATGGTGCCTCATTTTTTCAATTTTTTTTTAAAGAAGATTGTGATGTTCATCAGAGCACACATCTACAAACCAGTTTAGAGGACAAAAGTATTAGTTGCAGAGTAGTAGTAGTAGTAGTAGTAATGGTGAGTTGAGAGATGAAATTAAGATCTAGGGAAGTGTACAGGCTGGGAATAAAAAAAAAAAAAGAAAAAAACAACCCACTCTTCATCTTCTGGTTAAAACTGCACCACTCAGTAGTAAACAATTTTAAATCCAGGGAATTATGAAGAGGGTAATATTCCCTATCAGTAAAGGCACTCACATAGGTTGTATGACAGCTTTGCTATGAAACTTCAAGATTGATTATTTTTAATAACATAAACAGATTGCCTGTAGAGCAGAGAGGGACATACCTTATGTCTGTGAAGTCACTTTCTGTCACCATTAACTTGCTTCCTGACCCCATGAGTCTAGGAATCTTTCCTGCAAAGTGGCAGAGCTTTTGCAGAAAGGGCAGAAAGTGCACTGTGTTTCTCCTTGCCAACCCTCTTCTCACACCCAGTCAGCTGCTTTAGGGATGCTTTGTTTTAGCTACAAGGTCCATCTAGAAACAAGTTGAGGAGGAAAGGCTCAAAAGGATACTCTGTCTTCTTTGGGGTTTTGAAAGAAAACTGTGCTTGTGCAGGAAGAACCTCATTCTTCATTGCCAGGAGCACTCAGGAAGTAGGATCAGAGTCCTTAGATGTCACAAGGAAGGATGTATTCCCTGGCTTCAGAAGGATGTACAAATCACTGTAGATAGAAGTGCACATGTTGGTCTGAGGTTTATGTTATGCAAGTTTCTACACTTACAATGAAGGTATCTAGAGCAGACATAGGCTCCATTTCT
This sequence comes from Forpus xanthops, assembly GCA_032466535.1. Lineage (NCBI taxonomy): Eukaryota > Metazoa > Chordata > Aves > Psittaciformes > Psittacidae > Forpus > Forpus xanthops. The sequence continues at coordinate 1,970 of JASSUY010022019.1, forward strand.
CTCTAGGGGAGAGAAAAACAAGATATGTCTAGCCTAGATTGTACAGCTATGTGAGGATTAAATCAGTTGTGCCTAGGAATATTCTTTCTTGCTTTTTCATAGATTAAAAAAAAAAGATCCAGGTTAACCAGTACAAACAGCGTAAATCTCAAGACATATGTTTTTAGGGAGCTGAATCCCACTTCTGTCTCCTAGACTCCTTAAAATCTTTTTTAAAACATGAGGCATATATGAAATTTGAAAGCTCTCAATCTAAATGGAGATTTTCAGAATCAGAATTTTGCAACTAAATGACAAAGTTTCACTTAATTTTCTAAAAGCTAAAATTGGTTTTTTACTTGTTTTTTTGACACTAATCTTCAGTTCATTTTGTCTCTATCATGCCCTGCAAATCAGTGAAGAAATATCCTTTTGAAAATATTTTAAAGTTGTCATCGTTATACAAGCCAAGCAATTTGGTTTTAAGGTCATAATAATAATTTCGTACACTGAAATATTAATTATTTTACTAGGGTAAGATATTCAATTGGAATAGAATTTTGCCAACAATAAATTAAGATTTTTTCCAATTTACATCTTCTGTTACTATCAATTGTGATTGTGTTGAAAGAACTTGACTTGAAGAATACTGCTGAACTCCTGGAAAAAAAAAAAAAAAAAACATAATTTTTAATATACAGCTGTCAATCTCTATTATAAAAAATGTTTACCCGCTGCATTAAAAAGCATTGTTATATGCATACTATACATTTTCTATCTTCTTGTATCTTCATCTCTTCAGAAATACTTCTTAGCCAATCAAACAAATGAACTGCTCTGAATTATTCATGAAACATTATTTTAGGGCTCCATCTGCTATGCATTTTTTGCATTTTTTTCTGATGTTAAAAATGTTTAGCCTGCATTATATTGGGTATAAAACTAATTGTAGCACCTTAATGAATTTTTTTCTTAAGAGTCTGTGTTATCACATGACCAAGCATATATCTAATATAAAAGAGTATGAGCAGAGTGATCTTAGTCCAGCCAGGCATTTGAACCCATTCTTGCAAGATAGCAGTCTTCACCATGACGCTATTCTTAGGAATATTGTGGAATGAGACCCTTCACCAACAGAAGATATACAGACTGAGTAATTTATAATTTTTTACTCCTACTGTCTATACCTTTAATTTATTCTAAACCAGAAATCTTGTGTAAGTTTTAAAGGATGTTTTCATCCTTTCCAATTCCATAAGCTCAGGCTGTGCCCATCAGCTTGCTTCCAGCCTTGCTTTTTGTTTGAAATACAATGAAACTAATATTTTTCTCTGAGTTCAACGCTTGTGTTACTAGGATACTGTTTACTGTAAAGATCATGATGTAAAATGTACTGGCTAAAAAAGATAATAAAAGCCTAACAGAACAATGAAAAGCTTTCAGAGAGGATAAATACAAAGGCATTGAGGGGTCAACTACTATCCAGCTGTAAAATGTACCTTTTCACATAGGTTGCAAGAAGCAGCACTGAATCTGTTAGATTTCACTGTGTCGTGCTTTAAGCCCAGCCAGCAATTCAGAACCATGCAGCCGTTTGCTCACTCCCCCACTACCTGCCCCTCCCCCACTCCCGAAGGGATGGGGAGGAGAATTGAAAGAATGTAACACCCACAGGTTGAAATAAGAACAGTCCAGTAACTGATGTATAATACAAACCACTGCTGCTACCACCAATAATAATAATGGCAAGGGAAATAACAAGGGAAGAGAATACAGCTGCTTACCACCTGCCGACTGATACCCAGCATGACCCAGCAGTGATCTAGCCCTTCTGGGTAACTGCCCCTGGTTTATATAGTGGGTATGACATACTGTGGTATGTAATATGTCTTTGGTCAGTTTGGGTCAGGTGTCCTGTACCTGCTTCCTCCCGGCTTCCCCTCCTCCTTGGCAGAGCATGCAACTCAGAAAGCCCTTGGTCAGAGTAAACGTTACTGAGCAGTAACTAAAAACATTGGTTTCATCAGAGCTGTTCTCAGGGTGACAGTCAAAAACACAGCACTGCACCAGCTACTAAGAAGGAGAAAAATGACTGCTACTGCTGAACCCAGGACACGCTTAAAAACAGAGGACAAAAAACATTTGAATGGGAGTTGAAAGAGCATTTTTTTACACAGAGTTAGAAAAAAATCTAAGCCCAGCATTGACTACTATGACATTGGCTTATGGCTTCACAGAAATAATAGTTGCTGTTGGCAGGACAGGAAATAAACTGAAAGATATAAAAACTGATGCAAGCATGGAGTATATGAACTAGTTAAGCAATCTGACAAAGATAAAAAAAAGAAAAATAAACACCAGCTCCATGACCGTAATAAGCAGAATAGTGAAGAAAACATGAAATAATTAAAAATTCTAGACAAATAAGAAAACGTGTTTACAATTTTTGTTTTGGATGGTGTGTTAGACATAAACATTTCTCACTGGGATGAGTAAGGAAAACCAGGCGCCTGGTTTATCCTATAGCCTTAGATGGGAAAAGACCTATTTAACTTAGGCATCTATGAAGTGCTATTATTGCTGCACAGTGGAGGAAGTCTTCTAAATGCCTACTTTCTATGTATACATATTTAGTGCAGTGTCATGTTTTAAGGCCCTCAAACTCACGCAGTCACTTTCTCTCTCACTCCCCCCTCTTTCTTCCCCAGTCCTGGGGAGACAGGGAGGAGAACAGAAAGAATGCAAATCCCACAGGTTGAGATAAGAACAGTTTAGTAACTAAGATATAACACAAAGCACTACTGCTACCACCAGTAATAATAATGACATGAGAAATGCAAGGAATGAATACAAGAGCTCACCAAGTAATTTCCACCCAGCCTGACCAAGCAGTCCACCCCAATCACCTTTCATACCCAGTCTCCTCACATAGTGCTCCCCAGCTCCCTTCTGTGTCTCTGCTCTCCGTCACTACATCCTGGGCATGATGTGCTGTGGTATGGAATACCTCTTTGGTCAGTTTGGGTCAGGTGTCCTGTCTCTGCTTCCTCCCGGCTTCCCCTCCTCCCTGGCAGAGCATGAAACTCAGAAAGTCCTTGGCCAGCCTAAACATTCTAAGCCATAACTATTAAACACTGGTGTTATCGGCACTGTTCCCAAGCTGAAAATCAAAGCCACAGTGCTGCACCAGCTACTAAAAAAAGGAGAAAAAAATGACTGCTGCTGCTGAGCCCATGACATGCAGAAATGTAGATGCCTTTGCAGGTTTCTAGAGGAAAGTCTAATTTATGTTAATTAATTGTAAACAATGAAATAACATGCATAGGTTCCTCTTCCAGATGTGCTGAAACAGAAGTACTCAAAGCTAATTTTAGCGGAAGAAGTGATGCAGAAGTATTGGGCTTGGAATCTGAAATTTGGGACAGAGGATATTCTCCAGCATCATCAACAGTGCTTATGGCATGTCTTTTCTTTCTCTCTGAAAACAATGAAATAAAGATTTAAGTGTGATTTCACCAGACTATTTTGATCAATGTTATAATAAATAAAATAAATTTTGGGGCAAATCAGCAATTGTGTAAGCTCAAAAAAATAGAAAGGAAAAGCTTATTCAATCTACATTAGCCAACAAGTGATTTGAAGTTAGCAAAATACTTGACTCAGACCTAGAGTGCACGCTTTTCCTTCCTTTTTGCATGTGTACAAGCATACGTTTCCCCACACACTTTTATGAATTGTCACCATTGTCATTACTATAGAGAACAGACAATGCATCAAGATACAATATATCAAAGAAACAATGTATCTGAAGGGTGATGCTTATTTCCTCTGATGGAAAAGATAAACAACTGTTTAAATGAACTGTGATCCAAATTGCTTGTTCCTGTGTCTAGCTATTCCTTCTTCACAGAAGAGCACAATGCAGAACCTAGCAAGGGATCCTCCAGAAAACAAGACATTTCTAAATATTATATTGTGTGTACCTTTCTGGAATATAAAATAGTGAAAAAATAAAAAAATATTCAGAACTGGACCAGCAGACTCTCCATTCTTATGCAGTATTAATTGCCTTGACAAAAGTAACATGTACATGTCAATATTCATTAGGAAAATCAAATCGTGTTAATTTATTTAAAAACTATCATATTATGAAGCCTACCCAATGTAACTGATTGCTTAAGGGAGATAATTTGCAATTTTAGTGGACTGTCTACAAGTTCCACTATTCACCTTATGTGCAAATCATGCCTAGATATTACCAACAATGAGTATGGTTCCTTTATCCATGTTTCAATATTTATTTACTTTTGGGTTTGGGTTATTGAAATTAGCTGGAAAAAAAGTGTTTCAAATAGCTAAGAAGTCAGAAAGATTGGTTTCTGTTTCATAGAAATGTCTGTCTATATTTTTCTTCTATTTTTGTCCATCACATTTATGTCCTCCTTATGCCATTGCAATTTTGCTCATTTTCATCATCAAGAAGAAGCAGCATTTTCTGAAAAAGCGATAAACACTGTTACCAACTTTAAGAAATTATTAATGGGAGATACACAGGATGCAAATCTAAGGAAATGAAGAAATGAGATTTAGGAATAAGTTTCAATCACCAAAAAATACACCTATGCAATTAAGTGAATCTGCAGCTAGGCTCCTAGAACTGGCGGACAATACTCATTCTCTCCTCTCCACTTCTCTCTTTTCCTCTCCTTTTTTCCACAGAAAACTGAATGAGAAGATCTAGCAGAAGAAAGACTTGAATGCATGATCAAAGCACCAGAACAAAATAAATACACCAGAGAAATTAAGCTGTAATATCAACAGACACTCTTTTCACTAAAGTAGAAAGCAAACTCAGCCCTAAAATGTAAAGTGAACATTTCTATCAGTCCTTTGAATGACACATTTTGTAAATAGACTTGGCCTACATGGTTTCACTGCCTACAATAGGCTTGCCATTCAAGGGTATATGATGAAAATATGTAGAGTGCTTCATGATGACTGCATTCAGTGAGTACCACTAAGCACTAAAAATTTTAGAGGAAAGGCTTTTGAGCTTTCAATACAGTAAGAATTGTCTGACTTACATAAACTAATTTATTATTAGATTGGATATGAGGAAGAAATACTTTACTGTGAGGGTGGTGAGGCACTGGAATGGGTTGCCCAGGGAAGTTGTGAATGCTCCATCTCTGGCGGTGTTCAAGGCCAGGTTGGACATAGCCTTAGGTGGCATGGTTTAGTGGGAGGTGTCCCTGCTCAGAGCAGGGGGTTTGGAAGTAGATGATCTTGAGGTCCTCTCCAACCCCATTTTATGATTCTATGATTCTAGGATCCCTTTGAAAACAGGTTCAAAGCCATTGTGTGATGCTGCCAATTCAACAATGTTGACTAGTCTCATCTTTTACTCAGTGCCCTTGTATCAGTAAGATTAAATAACACTGGCAGTTAAAAAGCCTTAGTTTAACTTGCTTAGATATATCTGGAGATTCAAGCTTGACCTGACTTCTTTTAATATGCTGCTTGACAGCTTGGTCCTTTGAACTCTGTCTTGATTTGATCTTGCACCTCTATGTTGCCATGGATCTCAGATAAAATGATGCAACTATTTTACCCTGAAGGCACACCAACAACTAGCATAATGCAAAGAGGTCTCCTTGGTTATGTTTTCAGTTCTGGAATATTGATACACAAACTCTCTTTATTTGCAAGCATGCACTTCAGTATGTTTCCTTTATAAACTTTCAGAATACCCTTTGGGGGAAAAAAAATGGGAAAATAGAATATTTTGAACTTCTAAAACTCTATTAAAATGGTTATTATGATCTCTACCCTGTTAACCTTTATGATCTCATTTTCCACAGTTGCTGTCGAATTACTTCCTGCAAAGTGCCAGAACAGGTGACATTGACAATATGTTCTTCATTTCATCCATAGCATCGATACGCAAAAATTATTCTAATACGTCTTCGTCAATAATTGTGATCCCCTAAATATATATTGCACTTATCTTCCCATAAGATACAAGAAAGGTAAAATGCATACCTCTGTCACACTGCTCTTTGAAATATCAAAAACATACAACATAAAATAAAAACACATGTTACGTGTTGGGAATCTAGGAAAATAAATGTATTGTTAATGTAAACACTTTTTCTTCACATAAAAAAAAGAAAAAGAAGAAATTTAAATTGTAGCAGAAAATAATTTTTCTATGAAAGGATGGAGCTGCAGGATGTGATTCAGTGCTTTGCGATGTCATATGGTACTTGTAAATTCATGATTACTAGTTACAGAATAGACATTTTAAATTATTTTTTAAATGTTTACGACACTAGTTTAGATTCAGACTGTGAGATGTGTAGTCACAGTGACAAACATTTTACTGCAATATTTTCAAAAAGCTATCTGTAGCAAAACAAAATATTCATCAGAAGGTAGGCAAGATATACTTGGTACTATGGAGTCATGTTGACTTGCTGAATTTTGGTTTTATTGTGAATCATTTTGTTGTGTAATTGCAGAGAATATGAGGATGAAATTAATCTAGTTGGATATTTTTTTTTATCTTAAGTGAAGTTATTTCACTGCATTATTTTTCTTTCTTGAGCTATTCCTTTTGCCTTTTTCCCCTTTTACCTTCTCTTCAGTGTATTTTGTTGAGACATTTATTTTAAGATTATGCAAGTTTTTACTTTTTTAATTGCCTTTCCTTTTTTGAGACAAATTAACAAATTTTTATTGAAAGCTTTAATTTTTGATGAAAAATTATCTTCCGTTAGTGGAAAATATAAGGACAATTTTGCTGGCAAGTCAGTGTGGTCATTCCCCTCATTTCTGTAAGGCACTGCTCTTGTGTATGCCCTGAAAGCATTTTTGCAAGTTAAAAAGAAGGATGCATGCCTGATGTCTACAATCAAGGATATAAATCTGTATATCAACTCAGAATTAGAATGAGGTCACATTTCAAATACTTAGTCCTCTCAGCTATCTGTGACTTAACTCCAAGAGCTAGATACTGTATGTTTTGCTACCAGATTTACCATTTTGATGTGATGCAACATTGCTTAAATGGGCATTTCTCAGCCAGTTTAGATTTCTCCTCTCCAAAGAATACAAATTATTTATTCTCCAAAGAACACAAAGTCTCAAGTAGGCAGCAAGGGGATTTTGTGATTTTTATTACTGTTCTGGGGATATTCCCTGCCCTCTGCCCTGTGAAGCTTGATCTTTTTTAAGTCTTTGAAGCATACATAATTTCAGTGCTCAAGAGATGTTATCGTTTCAGTCAACGTTTCAGAAGGGCATTCTCCTACTGACAGAACACAGATAGGTCCCATTCAGCTTAGTGCTATATAACAGATTCTTGAGTGAGATAACAAAAGCAGAGCAAAAACAGCTAAGAAATTACTCTCTATCATATGTAGTACTTTTACCACATCCATATCTTTGAATTTATAGGGTGCGCTAGGGCCTCTCACATGAAAGATGCAGTGAAACAAACAACCATATACTTCATCCTGGAGAAGTTCATCAGATAGAGTGCTGATTCCTAATGATCAAAAAGAAGGGACCGTGATGGAAGTTTTTTCTTATTTTTCTGGCATTTTTTTTCTGTGTTGGAATGCAAGTCTTTTGGCTGTATTACTAAAGCAATAAAGATTAAGCTCCTAATTGAACTGTAACTATTCTGCGCTAATATGACATGTCTGATCTTGTAAAGAACTTCTGAAATTTAGCTATTTATCAGTAAGTGCAAGTTCCTTGAATCCATTTCATTATAATTTTCCTTTTAATTATTGTTATTTAAAACAGCTTATTATGAGTAATCTTGTGTCCACATCGATACTGATATACATAGCATTAATCATGTGTGATAACAGCATTGACTGTCCTGCCTCCTCACCACAAGCTTCTTTGCCATCAATTAAGCCACCATGACATACCATTTTAATTTTTCTGTTAATTCAGATGTGATGCACAGTATCATCTAAATGCAACAGTAGGAACTCTGGAACTGCCAACCACAATGCCAGCATTTCCCCCCTCAATCCAGCTATAAAGGCTTACAAATATACACAGGATAAAGCTGTAGATTTGGGGGGGGGGTGTTTTCTCTCTGTGTTTTTTTGTTTGATTTTTTTTTGTTTGTTTGTTTTTATATAAAAAGCTGACCCTGTTCAATCTGGGATAACTGAAATTGGCAGCTCTGTCATGAGTAATCAGTAGTTTCAGGTAGGGACATTTTTCTCAGCCTAAGTCAATCCTGTGGCTCCAGCCCTTTCAATCACCGCACACTTCCCCTGCTCTTCCCCCTTTCCTCTCCCGCCCCAACCCCCCCCCCCGGCACTAGGTCAGTTTTGGACACATTACCCAACAGAGCTGCATTTCTGGGGAGGCTTTGCCGTTTTCCTGCTGCCTCAGTTCTGGAGCAGGCAGCTCTAAGGTTCTCTGACCTATTCCCTTCCCAAACTTTTGACTTTATCTGTGCTACCCTTCACGTTTCAAATAACACCACATGTGACAAAGAGGAATGGGGAGGGAGAAAAAGGAAAGAAGGTGGCTTTGAAGGTAACGAGATTTTTCTGGTTTGCCCTACCAACTGGTTGCAAAAGGTACTGGCTGATGCCTCTGACTCAGTCCCATGCCCATGCCTCTCCGCCACATCCTCAGTAGAGGAGGAATACTTGACAAAAGATCTTTCATTGGCTGGAAGGAGAGGAAAATATTTCTTACTGGCAGGGTCTTACTGGAGGCTGGAGCTTTCTCATCACAAGGAGCAGGCTGGCAGAAGGTAGCAAAATTACATTATTCCTTGTAGTCCCATCCCAAGAACTGATGACTCTGAAGTGCCATACTGTTCCAAGCAGACATGGCATTTATTCTGCTTTATAAAACTATGATCCTATGTTTGTAGAGAATATCAACCACATTAATCAAAGTATGAGATAAACCTGAAAATGAGGACAGGGAAAGTAGGAAGTTATTTAAATATAACCAAGAGGGAATAAAGAAAAAGTACTTGCTGAGGAAGCCAACAAAATGCTTCCTGAAACATAAAAGTTTAAAATGCCAGCTGTAATTTCTTCCCAAAGGAATAAAATTAATTCAGAGTGTAAGGGAGACAATCACAAGCCTGTGAGGGACCAGGAGCCCGATACAGAAACTAGGGGTTGTCTTTTAACTCCCCTTTTCTCGACAGGACAGTGTAGAATGAAGACTGTGAGGCTAAGAAATTTAATTACTAGTTGTTTCTTATTTCAGCGGGTTGCACTTAGCCCATTACACTGGACAACTGTGTTGTGACAGTCAATAGTGTTGGTGGTAAGACTAACACTGGGGAGAAACTGGATTTTTCAATAAAAGATGCCAGAGAATAATTCTTTTCCATCAATCTAAGAGGAGACCATTACCCATTGAATGGAAAGTTTATTGTAAATTCAATCTCAGTGGAAACCCTGTACTTGCATGAGAAACTGAGGAAGAAGCAAGTAAAAAGATTTAAAATATACAGAATATTAAGACAGATTGTTTCAAATAAATGGAGGCATGGAGCTTTGTCTTTTGGTTGCATGGTTTCTCACTGTAAGTGCTTAAGCTAAACAACTGAGTGCACAAGAACTACTAGGAATTTGTATGCACAAAGTGCTAGTTTGAATATAAAATCAGATCAAAGTGAGAGGAGTTTAAAAAAACAGACTCTTGAATGGCAGCCTAGAAATGGATGGCAGACTGCAGATGGGAGAGTATGCTGAAATGGAATGCTTTTATGTTGCTAGCGTTTCCAATACTTCTGTCCTATTTAAACACCTGTGTCATCTGTTTGCTGAACAATAGGAAATGCCTGTAATGTTGCAGTTCAGATTTCCAGTGGATGCAAAACTTATGAAATATAAGATGAGTCTGAGCTAGAGCTTGATTATATTCAGAAAATGATTAACTATTTACACACATACATATGAAATGATGCTGCCCGTCAGCAAGCAAGCAAATCTCAGTCAGGGATTGCAGCCTACCATATCCTGCTGCCTTTGGAGCTGAAGCTAACCAGAGGTCCCTGCAGAGACATGGCTTTTCTGCATTGCTGCATTTCCTTCTCACTGCAAAATCAGTAACATTTTTTACAAAAATGCTTGTAAGTATCTCCAAATGAGAACTGATCTTTCTAATATCAAAGACCTCTTTGAATGATACAACAAATAAGAACAAAAAAAAAGACCATGTGGTCTTGCCTGCCATTGTTCTCACTAGAAAGAAGATGGTCTGACATCAGGAGTTAGTAACTATGCAGAATGACTGCATTAATGCTGTGGCGGCTCCATGTCTGTTTATCACTCTATAATTAAAAAGAGTAAATGACAAAAACTTGGTTTAATATTGTTCAAAATAAAACAACAACATATTTTGATTTCCCTCCAGCAGATTTTTTATTCTGTATGGAAAATGTGTTTTTTTCGTGAGGGATGTTTGTTTGCAGTTGCTGTTTTTTTCAGTCAAGGGAGCACCCATCTGCAATGAATATAATTTTTGACTGCATGCTTGGATTGCAAATTAGAAAACTTTTATTTTGACATGTCTGAGAGCTTATGCATACTATCCAAAGTTGTATTCTTGTTTGCCTCAACAAATACTTGTGGCAAATACTTAGTGCTTTAATAGATGTACGTAACTCACATAACCCTGATATGAGAATCTGCCTTTAATTATGTCAGATGCATCCAATATTCCCAAACTAAGTGGTAGAATGCAGTATGCTGACTTAAAAGAAAAACTCAAAGAATGCTTCTAATGAATGAATATAAACTGCAAATATGTGCAAAATTTTTTAAATCATCAATTATATCTTTCTCATGAACCGTTCAATATATATTAATGCTGGTCTGTATTGATATGCTCATCTGACGTGGTAATATGATACCACATATTATACAGTCTTTACATGGCAAAAAATATGTCCAGAATTCAAAGTGGTCTTTGGGAGCCAGACATAGCAAAAATCCAAGAAAAATGGTTGCACTACATTTTTAGCTCTCACTTTCACTTGTGCTTCTTGTTTTCTGTGCATATCTCATATTTTTTTAGTATAGCAGTTGGTTTTGTCTTTACAGCATTCAAAGAAAATTATAAGGAAGTGCCTTATTTGAAAAAAATCTGAATATAAAGCTGTATACATTAGTAGCATTGCCTTAATTTTGATTTATTATTTTCACAATATTTGTACACATTTTGGAGGTGTGGCAAGAAGAGAAAACTCCATTAAAAATCAGTTTTAGTACTGGTAATTTTACAGAACACAGAGTCAATCATGACACTCAAGAAACAAAAGCTATGCCAAAGCAGCTATACAGTGATAGGCATTTAGTGTTTGACATATTTCCCTGCTAAAGATAGACAATGAAACACCTCAGAGAGATTTAGGCGCTGGAAATTCAGTTAATTTCAATTTAATCATAATTTCATCAATTTCAGTCCACAAAACTTTAATGTCTAAATGCCTTTGGGTATGTGGGTCAAAGAGATTCAACATATTTAATATCTACATTCATCCACACAGATTAACACCTATAAAATCTATCTAGAAAAAAACTTACTCTACTGCAAAGGAGTACTAATTTTCTTTTATGACATTATTATGGAAGCTGCTTTTTTTAATTAAGCAGAAAACTTTATAGGGTCATAGTTTTTTATTTTGATTATACATGATTTATAAATGCTATTGCAGAATGGTTGAGGTTTGAAGGAACTTCTAGAGATAATTTGGTCCAACCTCTTGCTCAAACAATAGCCATTTAGAGCTAGTTGCCAAGAACTGCGTCCAGACAGACTTTGAGTGTCTCTGCGGAGGGGGACTCCACAGCCTATCTCGGTAACCTGTGCCAGTGCTCAGACATACTCTGTTTTCTGGTGCTCAGAGCCTCTTGTGTATCAGCCTGTGCCTTTTGACTTTGATCCTGTCTCTGGTCACCACTAGCTCCTACCCTCTTATACACGTATATTCTTACACACGTAAATGAATATTTAAAGACCCATATATACGCAGAATTATTATTTTCACATCTGTCTCTTGCTACCTATCTCGTTTGGTCCATCAGTATTGAAGAGGTTTTGTTATGTCAAGTAAAAATGAAAAGCAGCTCTGATTTTATTCTTATACGCTTCATGTTTCTAGTTTTCTATAGGAATTTTTTCCTGTACAATATTAATCTGGTTCTGCAGATGTGCCCTGGAATCTAAGTTGTTTTCCCACAAACGAAAAAGAAATATGCTACTATTCTAGAGTTCAGTTTGCCTAAATAAGTGTCAGCTGAAGTAATGCATCACTTCTAGTCTAGCTCTTCTGTTTGGTTCCTGGATAAGAAAGAACAATTCAAGCTCAGCTGTTTAATTCAGCTTCTGCATTCTCTGTACAGATAGTGGAATGAGAGCCAGGTGGCTCTAAATGACTGCACATAAATACTTTCCCTTTCTTTAGGTACTAAAACTGTAAAATTTAGTTTACCACTAGATCCAATCTCTGTATGTTTCACCTCTCGCTCATGTAACTATAACAGTTGGATTCCTGCTAGGAAATAACCATAGCTATATTTTCTGCATCTTGCCATATCTGGCTCTCTATAGGCACTTGTATCTGTTTGTTGTAATGGTCCCTGCATGGGCTTTTGTCCATACTGCCTTTTATGTAACAAATTGTTGGCTAAAATGTTTGCAGCTAAATTTCCATACTGTTTACACATAATGGAATTTATACTTACATCATTTTCATAAGCATCATTTGTCCTAAGGATTCATTCATATATTGCACTTTATGACTAAGATGCTTGTTCTAAATTTGCCCTTCGTATTTCTCTTCCTTTTTTTATTGGTCATGCATTCAGAGGAAAGAACTATAGTACATAGTAAAGAGCAACAGCTGCAATGGCAAAAGCAGCAGCAACAATGCAATTTTACTAGCCATGCCTATAATAATGCATACGATTGACACAGATGTATTATTTGCAAAGTGCCAGCTGCTGGCACTTCTTGTTGACTATAAGTGAATGAAAAAGAAATGAAACAGATTATTTCTGTGACACACCACTTACTTCATAGATATTTCAGCAAATGTAAGGGCACACTTCATAGCTGAATATATATTACCCTTGGATCCATTCAATTTGTATTAATTTTAGAATTTACACTGCTAATTAGAAAAGTTCATAAGATTAATAAGTACTCATTGCTAATGTATGCAATGGACTATAACCTTCTGTTGATGTTTTTTCACAAAGAAGCAGTAGAGATTAGTTCATACAAATCATAGTAAGTAGTTTATCCTATCTTTCAAAGCTGGTCTTTATGTTGCTTTATAATCTCTGAATCATTTCTAAAATCTCTGCCAGAAAAGCCTACAAAAACACAACAAACCTTAGCCTGCCAACATAAAATGATGCATTGCAATTTCAAACACTTTTATAGAAAAAAATATTTTCAAGGAACCCTTTGTAGTTGTAAAATGAGATAGCTTAGAAACACACAGAGAATACTACAGATTGTGAACAGGTCCTTATTTGTTAAGAAAATGTAGTGTTAACTACTTGGTGCAGTGGGCAGTCTATTTTTTTTTTTAATTTTCAGGGCTTTTAGGCTGATTCTTGGCAATTGCTCCAACACTGATTTGAGATTCATGATGATGGCCTAAAAGGGCAGGGTTCTCTCTGCGGGGGAGCAAGATCACAATGCCCAAACTCTGGCTGAGAAGAAAATCAGCCAGTGTTATCTGTGATCACACAGAGCAGGGGTTCACTGCAGTGCAGTATCAGGGTGTCCTCTGGATATGTGGTTAGTGAAGAGAGTCTTCCTTGCTTAGACAGGTTTCCTGATAAGATCACTCAGATATGAAAAAGGCTAGTAAGTTCAAACATTTCTTGATGCTGGAAGGTGAAGCATCCACTACACACTACATCCCTAATTATTCTACCACGGGCTTACTGAACTAATCACTTTTGCTTCTGTATCAACCTTTTCCCCCACTGAAATTTGAAGGAAAATACTCCAAGATGATGCAGAATACCCAGATGGTCTTAACATATAATCTGTATTCAAGTACAGTAATTCATCCACAGCTGCTCTGCCAAGATCTCCTCACTTCCAGTGCAGCTGGATGAGAACAAAAAAATTTCATCATTCACCGTCTTATTTTTGCTATAGATAGAAGGGATAGGTCAGATTTTAGGTATCTTCTCACATATAGGTTATAGTTCAGCCACTTCAGTTTATCATGACTTTTTTGAGTTGCAATTGCTGGAAAAAAAATATATTTTCTAGATCTTTAGAAATACAGAGCTAGAAAAAAGCTCAGAAGATCATCAGCTCCCTCTCCTACTTGTAAACTATTTGAAGAATTCCTCTAGCATTTTTTTAAAAAATGAAAAAAATCTAAACCTATTCCTTCTTGCCAAGCATGCTGATTTCAATGTATAAACTTCACTCAGTTTTCAACTGCAGAAAATGCATGAGCTTTTTATTTAAATATCTTATTTGAAGATTTGGAAATGGTCTTTAGGAGTCTTAAGAAAATAAATTTGGCAAAAAAGAGAATATTTTCTACATTACTCAGATTCACCTTTCATTCTTTAAATGCTTTAATATTATAGCGTTAACATAGTTAAGGAAATTTCAGTTACTGAAATTAACGTTATTGACAACAAAGTCAAACAAATATTTATGTAATAAATGGCATTTGATATATAACTTAGCACTTGTAATTGATATACCCTGTGTTTAATATTAGTAAACATAAGGAATATTGTATGCAAGAGAAAAAATCTGTCTAATGCAATAGAAAGATTCTGTGGTGCAATAATTGAATTAAACACAAAACCAATTTTAGCTTCCCATTTATCTATCCTTTAATATGTTTAATGTCCTTTTTCACTGATAATACAAACTGAATTAATTCCTGTTCTTTCCTGTGCAAATTGTTGTGGTGAAATATCAGTTCAGAAATGTATGAAAATATTTTCAGAATTACAGGCAATGTTCCCTATATATTTTTATGTCCCTTTTAGACAAAATTTTGTTCATCTTTTCAAGGCATGAAAATCCCAGTGCATTGTGATTCCTTAAGTGTACCCACAACTTCATATGTAAAAAAACCCTATATTAAAAATATGTCAAAGTTCTTTATTATACTGTAAGAACTTACTGCTTTATACATAGATTATAAAACTGCTATATTAGAAATTAAATATTAATACACAAGGTGCTTTCAAAACAGAAGCCTCAAAATGCAGTTCATATTTAACTTTTAAGGCTCAACTGAAAATCCTCATGACTTTTCAAAAAAATATGAACAGCTACTAGACTTTTTTGTTTATGACTAAAGGCTATCTGCATTAGTCTACACTGACTAATAGTTAATGGACAGATTTCGCAATATAGTTTTGAAGCATCCAAAACCACAGTCATACAGTTTATCCCCTGCACTGCTACATCACTGGGAAGATTTAAAGAATAAAGGGAAAGAGCTTTTAAATTGTGGTCTAAACTTTTACAGACTTCAGAGGGACCTTATCTAAATGATTGACCAGAAGAGATTTCATGTCGTGTTTAAAGTTTTATTTGTACATTTGCTTGCAATGTGGTTACGTGGTAATTTAAATAGAATTTTGTATTTATATTGCAACACATTAAAGCAGCTAACTTGAATATTAGGTAGTTTACCTAGCAGTTGAGACACATGAAGTTATTAAATTGGAATTTCACAGTTATGAGTAATAATCAAATTATGCTCCCAACTTCGGTTGACTAATTTTTTTAAAAAACTTTATTTTCAGTAGGCACCATCATACTATTTTGCTACCTTTGTTTAATATCCCTTTTCTTTTTGCACTCCCTTATTTATCTGCATCTACTTACTTTTTCTATCAGATGTATTCTTTTGTTTCCTCCTGGATTACCTTCCTTACAACAGGCATTTCCCCACCTCCTCCTTCTTCCCAGATGCCAAATCAGTCTGTAAAGCATTACCAGAGTAAATGTCTAAGTTGTCACAAAAATAAACTTTAAAAAAAATGTGCAATTACTCTTAATTTTACAAAATGTTAAAAATGAGGACAAAAAGGTATTGAATTTAGAGAACTTTCTATATTTTGAAGATACAACTGTAAAAGGAGTCTCACTCCTTGGGTTTACTGGCACTCCTAACTGGGAGCAGTGGATTGGGGAGCCCCTGGTAGCTGTTAAGTGACATTGATGGTCTTGTCAAGTCTACAGATGTAATTGGTCAGAAACAATGTCAGTTTTAGAGGATAGCTCTAGGGGTATCAAGAAAGCTTCTGGTTTACTAGAAACCTGTGAATTTTTCTACACACAGAGCTAGGGGAAGGACATTTTTTTCCATGTGTCTTGTATTACATAAAGAAACTCGACTCAGTCATTCTCACTTCAGATTTTTAGTTTTCTTCCAACATCTTGCCTGAAAATAGAGTTAAAAATTGTAAGCAGTTTTCTGTTTGAATGTTTCACATGGCCTCATGAATGGTCTAATGTAAATTAAACATGGCCTTATTGATCTTATGTGCATATTAAATACCCAGTTAGCATATTCCAAATATTTTCCTATCTCTTACAGTACGTACAAAATAAACCTAATAGTCTCTAATTTATTTCTTCGACATTTCTGAATTATGTTAGGTTTATTCTAATATTGTGTATGGAAAAAGGTGCACAGAATACTGAGCTCTCATGTAGGTTTTAGGAGGAGCCTAGAGTATGGACATCTACTTAATCATCAGCTTTAATCAATGTCAGTGTCTGGTCAGGTGAACACTGATTTCACTGCAATGGTTGACCCACTTTATTTCTCTTCCACAAGTAGTCTATGTTATTAGAAGTCCATTTTTCCGGACATGAGTGGTCAGTAATACCACAAACGCTGCAGTTACAGAGGATTTAAACTCTCAACCCAGATTATTTTAAAAGATCAGCAGGCCCACAATAGCTTGCTTAATTATCTTGTTTGAAAATTAGTATCTTTTGCAAAAGCTCTAATATTATTGCACTGAAAACAGAGGTATAAGTTAGTATATAACTGCCTAAACCTGCAGAGGAAGGTTCTGTTTATTTTCAGTGCTCATGAGTCACAGACAAAAGAACCCAGTCCTTACATTGTGATCCTTTACACTGACATCCTTCTTTCTGGCGATTATGCATAAACTTAGTGTCATCTGAAGAAGCCATTGGTCTGACATGATTAATTTTATTTTTTTTAAACCAGACCTATGGAAAAGAGCAACTAACCTGAGACTTTGTGAAAAGTAACTGAAAAAAAAAAAAAGGAGTGACTTTTATAACTCCCTTTCCTTCTTCCATTTACATGAAAAGGGAAAAAATAAAGCAGAAACCAGGCTATGCCACTCATTCCTCCATCATCTGTCTGTCTGAAAACAACAGGAAAGATCATTATGTGCACAGGTCTCTAATCGTGGTCATATACAGAGACTCTGCAAAAGCAGAGGACTGAGATGCACAATATCCCAGCCTTAGGAATGATGTTAAAGAATCCCAGACACTACGTGAGAAACAGATTTAAAGGAGGAACAGAATTACTAGGCTCACTCTGGAAAGAACAATATTGATTTTGAGATTTAGGGGCAGAATTAACTGCTGGGTGAGGAATGAACAGATGTGTGTTCATTAAAGATTTCTGTCTCTCTTTTGCTCACATACACATATACACATTTCCAATTTAGGTACCAATTATTTCTATTTCATATTGCTATTTGTTTTGCTTTTGCCCTAGCAGATGCTTAAGGTTATGAACCATGGGAATTTGATCATATTTTCAGATGAGTTCACAGAATCTTAATGTGTTATATTTTCATGTGATTGCAGAAGATTTCTGATGGAAGAGAATTCATATCTAGGAAAGATATAAAGAACAAAAACTACTTTACCTGTCTTTATATAACAGAAAACATCTGCTTATATATTTACATGTATAAAATGTTTCTGCCAGAGGCATTTAAAATTTTCATTTATTCTCTTTAATTTCATAAAAATCTTCCCATGTCAACACATTATAAACTTGAAAAGAGAAGCTGACAATGAAAGCTTGGTCCACCATGAGGCAGAATGCTTTAGCAACTGTACTTGGTCTTGAGAATTTGTAAATGTCAAGACTTAACTATTTCACTGTTCATCAAAGCATGTCAGAAAAGACTTAAGAAGTGCTCAATCATATATGAGTGACAGCTCCTTTTTCTGCTATGAATTTATGGGCTTGGGAAGTGTACTTTACTTACGCTTTCTCCCACATGCAGGAGCTCAGCATCACTCTACAAGGCACCTGACAGGATAGGCCTCTGTTGTAATAAGGACAGGTTTCAGACACGCTTAGTCATGCTGTTGCTCCCTTGAATTCAAGCACAGAGATGTGCTGACCCTCAGGAGGCACACATCTGGATCTGGACAGCTGTTCATCTGTGGTAACCCACAGCAGGCCCACCTTTGCAGTTTTGGACATAGCTATACTTCTTTCAGGGGAAGTCTTGCCAAGGAGGAAGCTTAATGAAGCTAGAGTTTTCTGGTATCAGCGTCCAGTATTTCAGCTTAGAACATGCCAAGATGTAAGAGCTGAGACGCGGCATTTAAATATGTTTCAGATACTGCTACAGTCCTCATTCAGCCATTTCTGATAAGGGCAGTCTCTGAATAATAATGGGCTGTTACCCTCATTTAATAACTGTGCTAATCAAAGTGCCAAGGTCTGAAAAATATGACAGCTAAGTAGTTTGAAAATGTGACTATCAAATAGTTAGAGAGCAGTCTAATAGGCAAGTTGTTATAGTTTGTCTGTGGGCTAGCAAAACTCTACACAAGACACTTATGATGCTTTATGGAAGAAAATGCTCAAATGTGTCATTAAAAATACCAATGTGTGCTGAATAGAGTGCTACTAATGACTGCTGCTTTTGCACATATTCAGCATACAAATAATGTAAGTGACTAATTCAAAAACACGAGTAGGAAGATGAGAGCGAAAGGGAAATGAAAAGCGCATTCCATGAGGAAATGCTTAATTGTGTGAAGAGGAATTGTAGTTTTGATTCTTTATGTTGGACTGCTGACCAAGCACATCCAATTTTGTGCCGTTTGCTCACAGTGTTATGTAGAGATTTATTAACAGCCATAACTGCCCCCAGATAAAGAAATCTCTGACAAAAGCAATACCAACTGGTCAGATGAATATGTTCCCTTAAGATGACAGAGGTAGATGTGAACTCTGGATCAGACATCTGTGGCCAGTGGAAAATCACCTGCATGTGGCATGACCTGAAAAGGGCAAACCTGCTGAAATTTCCTGGAGCGCTGATAATAGCCAAAGGGGCAGAGAAGCAACTGGCTGGTAGGAAAAAGGAGCCCTGCAAGGACTGATCAATGATGTGACATTATGTAGATGCAGGTTAGAAGAATGCTGCCAGAGATTACTTAAATAAAAATTACTTGGAAGCAATAGGGCCTGGGTATTTATTTTTTTTTATTTTGTTTGGAATTAGAAAGAAATTATTTGAGTTCAGGATATTTAGTGGAACAGCAGAAAAGTATACTTAGGTGTGTTGTAGAATCCTAGTCACTGGAGGAGTTTATGACAGGGTGGACAAGTATTTGTCCAGAATAAGTTGGGGGACAAAGAAAGCAAAAGCCCATTATAATTCAAGTAAGATACATATGGAAAAGATGAGAAAGATGTTTGAGCATGTGTAGGCTTTCCTGCACTGGTTATCAGGGACACTGTACAGATCTCTGCTACTCTTCCCTTGTAATATGAGACTAAAAAGATGAAAATGGTGGTCATCTCTTTGCACATTGGTTAGTATGAAATATTTTTTTCTTATACTGTGTATGAGGAGCACTACTTCACTTTCCATATCCCTGAGCAGATCTTTCTTACTAATACACTTCCAATTAGAGTTCCTCAGGGAGCCAAGATATTCAACATATAAAAACATCTTGCAAGTGGAGACAACACGAAACATTTTACACTGTTCTGGGATGAGGAAAATACTTTATTTTGTCTCCCAGGAAGCTAGGACATCCTGAAACCTGCTCCTATTATGATCTCAAGGCTGTGGGGTGGGGGGCGAGAATGAAATTAATCAGGATTTAGTCAAGTATCTGAAGCAGACAGGCTGGCCTGGTGTGTCAAGCAGCCCTGATGGGTTGTACAATGACAAACTGGTCTATATAGCATGTTCTGCCTAATCACATAGCCAAAATACTTATAAGAAAGCAGAAAAGCTAAGGAAAAGGAAGGAAATAGAGGGATCATTCATAAAGTGGTTATAAATTGTTTTCTGCTTGCCATTTTAAGGTCTCCGCTTTGGAATTAAAAAGCAAGAATGATTATTCTCAGCCGTAGATTAGCAATTTTTTAGGTGATGACAGGGTGGCAGGAATGGGATAAGGCAAAATTTGTGAGATAATAAATGCTACAAGGACTTTGGGAAGAAAGGACAGAAAACAACTTTTAAATGTGATTTTCCAGTGTGTACCAGAAAAAGATGTAAAAGATATTACCCCCCAGTCTTTCCAGATGAAAGTTTGAAGAGAGAGAAAAATATTTTCTTCACACTATTTCTTGGTTGTGTCTGTGCTTTTATAAGACCTTGTCACACATCCCAATATATAATGCCAAGATTCACAGATATTTCTTTGTGCTTGCAGAAAGTAGTTGTCTTCTGTAAAGAATAATCCTATTTTTCACTTTCAGAGCTACTTTGCTAAGAATTCCTGCCTGCAGCAACCAGGTAACTCCTGAGAAATCATTTTAGGCAAACAATGGCAATGGACAAAATATCAACAAAAATAGAATCAGTAAAGCAAACTCTGCATGCTCCTCAAAATAAGTGTCCTTTTAGGTAATAAAAGAATCCCAGTCTTGAATTCCTTTGGCTCCAATTCCTTTCTAAGTTACCTTTTGCTTTTGTACGCTTCTTTTCCTTCCCCTTGTGATTGTTCCCTATGTGCAGCTGTTAAAGATATTTTTAGGTACAGACAGAGATTGCCTGTAGCACTGACTAAATGAGACTGTCACATAGGAAGGCTGTAAATGCACACAAATAATAAAGCAAAATCTAGGACTTTGGCTACTGCCACCTGTTCCTAATAACCTCTCATGGCCCGTGGCGAAGAATGAAACTGAAGATGAAACAATACTTTCAATTGCATAAAGGGTTTGCTTTGCCTGGGTGGTACTATGCAAAAGGTGTGTTGCAGTAATCATTGTGGGGGTAGGCATAGAAAAGATGTAATGGGAATGCTGGCCACTGTGAAAGCTCCCAGATAAAGGTTATAGAAAGCTGCCCAGCACCCTCTAAAGAGAAGTGCAAGCATTTGACCTGCTTAAAACTGAATGATGAGATTTCCTCATACACTGCCGGAAGGAAAACCAGGGCATTTATAGAAATATGGATGGGAGTAGAATGGCTTCACTCTTAATTCAGAGGGTCAGCGCGTGAGCTCATCTGTGTGTACAGCTCAGACCTCATTGCATAAGGATATATGGTTTACTTATGAGACAATGGAAGGCCAGTGAAGTATTAAAACATCAAAGAACAAAAAAAGAGAAACCATATGGATATTGTTTTGCATTACATAATTTATTTTTAAAATAATTGTGAATGCCAGTCTTACCTATGATGCCCACAATGAGCCAATAGCTTCATAGTAGCTGCTCAAACACCCAAGATTAATCTGGTATCTCACAATTAGTTCAAGTAAGGGAAAAAAAAAAAGAAGTGAAAAGGAGAAAAAAAAATGAGCATAAATTAAAGCTTCCCAAGGGTTCTTTACAAATACTTCAAGACAATAGGTATTATTGAGAGATCGGCGAGTAGATGCATTAAATGGTGAAAAGGTGAATGAAAACATTAATGGTTCATATAATAAATGCAATAATGAACTCCTTTTAAAGAACCTAGGATTCAATTAAAAACTGAACTAAACTAACAGGCTTCTAGCTGTTGTTATGAATGTGGAGGAAATTTTCCAGACATAAATGTTTTCAGAGACACAGCAATGATGTGAGTGCCTCTGAAGTGAATGCCTACCCCCTCTGAATTACCCTTGGCCTCTACTCATCTCACTCTGCAGCAGTACCACAAGGAGTTCAAGCCATCAGAAAATAAGGAAGACTTCAATCAAGTCATCCCTTGGGAAAGATTCATGCCAATGACTGAAATAAATAAGGAAAAAGACTTGCTTGTAAGTTTCCATTTCATGCTATGATAAATTTCCTCACATTTTTGCAAGAACAAGCAAAGCTAAAAGAAAGTCATAGTTGTCAGTCATGAACCCAAGCATTCAAAGTGTTTCCTTTTTAGCATAAATTTAGTAAATTTTCAACATTTTTCTTTTAATTGAGTTGTTGAAAGTATGATTCACTGAAGACAGCTGCCATACTAAGAATTCTGGTAAACATCTCATGATCTCATAGTGAGCTGCACCATGCATGAAAACATAAATCAGTGGACTTCAAACCAGATGAGAAGAATAGAGAATTAGATGTTAGAGGTACAGGAATGAGTATTGAATTTTGCTCACGCTTTTCTGGAAAAGCACCGGAATTCAGAAAAAGGACTACATACTTTGAAACCCATTGAAGTCTTCAAAGCTGCAACCTGCTCTCTATATCACAAAAATGCAGTAAGATCTTATAGACAGGCTGGACCTGACCATCTGGAGCCTGTGAGAGCTGATTGCCTCAAGGGAGGAAGCCAAGGGTGACCATGGGGGAGCCAAGGACATGCTCTCCGAAAGTGAGCACCATCCCACAGCACCCAGTGAGGGAGTTGGGTTGGGAACAGTGACTGAGGCCAGCCTACAGCCCACAACTTCCTGACAAGACCAGAGTGATGGGAATGACAGAAGCCCAGTCAGGAGCTAGCCTGAATGTCTAGTCCAGAGCCTGGGCAGCCAGGCATGTCCTGGGGTTTTGGAAAGGGTGTACATATGTCCCTGGCATGTAAACCACCATTTTTTCACTGGTTCAACACAGCCAGCTGAGTAGGCAGCATTGCTGCAAGTGATCCTGGCTGGCACCATCTTGATTTTTTCTCTTTTAATATGGTAATGCCATCTCTGTGAGTAACTAATAGAGAAAAAAAATTTAAAAATTGTGGAAAGCAGGCAAAAATTTGAGAAATTCTGGTATTCATGTAACTGCCAATACAGATAGAGGGCATGACACAGGAACAGTTTACATAAAGTGGTAGTGGGATCTTCATGGAATTATGGCATCATGAAATTGTAGAATCATAGAATGATAGAATGATTAGGGTTGAAAGGGACCCCTACTTTGATGAACAGAGACATCTTCAATTGCATCAGGCTATGCAGAACACCATCCAAGTGACCTTCAATGTTTCTAGAGATGGCATATCCCCTTGTCCTATCACTACAGGCCATGCTAAAATTTGTTTGACCCCATCTTTCTTATAAGCTCCTTTAAGTACTGAAAGACTCCCATAAGGTGTTCCTGGAGTCCTTTGTTCTTCAGGCTGAAGTACACCAACTCTCTTAGCCTTTCCTCATAGATGTTACATCCCTTTGATAATTTTTTTGGTCCTCCTCTGGATCCACTCAAACAGGTCCATGTCTTTTCTGTACGGAGGACTCTAGAGCTGGACACAGTACTCCAGGTGGGGTCTCACTAGAGCAGAATAGGGGGGAAGAATCATCTCCCTTAATCTGTTGACATGACTTCTTTTGGTGCAACCCAGGGTATGTTTGGCTTTCTGGGATTCAAGCGTACATTGTAATCTCTTGTCCAGGTTCTCATCTACCAGTATCTCCACATCCTTCTCTGCAAGGCTGCTCTCAGCAACGCAGCCCCCAGTTCTTTCGCTGTCCACAGATGTAGTCATTCCATCACAAAAGGCCACTAGGTTGGTCAGGCAAGACATTCCCTTGGTGATGCCCTGCTGGCTCTCTCAAATCACCTCCCTGTCCTCAATATGCTTTAGCATAGCTTCTAGGAAGACCTGTTGTCATGAGTTCAGCAGCAGCAGTCATTTTTCTCCTCCTTCTTTGGAGCTGGTGCAGTGTTGTGGCTTTGATTTTGGGCCTGGGAACAGTGCTGATAACGCCAGTGTTTTCAGTTGCTGCTTGGTAATGTTTTGGTCTGACCAAGGACTTTCTGAGCCTCATGCTCTGCCAGGGAGGAGGGGAAGCTGGGAGGAGGCCATGGGGAAGAAGAGACAGGGCACATGACCCCAACTGACCAAAGAGGTATTCCATACCACAGCATGTCATTCCCAGGATGTAAAAACGGAGAGCAGATATCCGGAAGGGTGGGAGTGCACTGCTTGTTTGGGCTGGGTATCAGTGGTGAGTGACTGTATTCTTTTTCCCTTGTATTTCTCTTGTCATTATTATTATTGGTGGTAGCAGTAGTGGTTTGTGTTATACCTTAGTCACTAAACTGTTTTTATCTCAACCTGTGGGAGTTGCATTCTTTTGATTCTCCTCCCCATCCACCAGGACTGGGGGAAGAAAGAGGGGGGGAGTGAATGAGCAAAACTATGGGAGGGACTTAAACCATGACACCTGTTCCAGGAAATTCCCAGGTACGGTGGTTAGTAGTTCCCAGAGTCCTCCTTTCTACACTTTTTATAAATGGGTGTAATGTTTCCCTTTTTCTAGTCACCAAGGACTCCACCTCACTGCCATGACTTTTCAAATGCCATGGAGAGAGGCTTGGCAACAATATCAGCAAGTTCTCTCAATACCATGAGATGCATATTTTCATGTCCCATGGGCTTATATATGTTCAGGAACCTGATCTTCTGTTACAGTGGGAGGAACTTTTCTTCCCCAGTCCCATGAGGTTCATCCACTTGAGAGGCATGGGAAGTGAGGTTGCTAGTGAAGACTGAAGCAAGAAAGTTGTTGAGTACCTCAGCTTTCTCATCTGCTTTTATCAGTTTGTTTGCTGTGCTCATTGGCTAGGAAGAGTATACTTTCTTTGACCTTCATTTTCTGGCTGGCGTACCTATAAAACCCCTTATTGTCCCTTACCGAGTTCAGCACCTCCCATGCCTTCTCCTTCCTGACACCAAGGCAAAGCCCTGTATGACTTGGTCGTATTTTGAACAGGAGGTTTGACTACATGAGTTCTAGAGGTTGCTTCTATCCAACATCTCTATGATTATTTTCAGTACACACCTTAAAGCACTTACCACGGTTTGAGAATGAGAAGTGGAAATCTCATGTAGTATCTTCAGAAAAGCTTAGAAAGACAATTTTTTTTCACAGGATAAAACTGAAAATGAAAAGTAGTAATCAAGGAAAAGAGAGATTACAGGGTGACTGCAAAAAAATTATACATGCACATCTGATCTGGGCTAACTAGAAGTACTTCTTCCTTTTTGTGAACCCTGGAGTCATGAAACTCAACAATTACATAGTTTAATTCAATCAGCTGATACTAAGTTTGAGTTAAAGAGGTCTGAGAAGCACTGGGTTAGGTTAATTTTTATTTCCCATGCCTAAAATAGAGATATGTAAAGATAAATGCTATATAAACTTTAGCAGAATTGACTTGTTGAGTTACTGAAAATTGACATGTTAAAAAGCAAAAACCTGCCTGCATATTTCTGCAGGTCTCAGTGCTGAGAGGCACTGAGGCATTCTGAAGGCTGACTACCAGGAGTTCTGGAGTATAAAAATAACTAGAGAAATGCATATATTTGATTAAAAAAATAAACACCCCAGTAACTTCTGAACTGTGAATCAAAAAATGAACACCACTTAGCTGTAAAAGATTGAGTTCTAAATGAAAAATATTTGCTGAATTTCTGATCACCCAGAGAAATTTGCATTGCAGATAAGTGACACTTTGAAAGGGCCACATCACTTTTTGCATGTGTTTCAACACTGCTGAAGCTTAATTTATGTGCTGCCATTGGAGAGAGGGAAGTATAATGGATTTTTAATTACTCCAAGTTGCAAAGAACAAATGGAAAGTAGTCCGGTTTTTAGACAAAGCAGGAAGAGAATTAGGACTTAGAAAGAGCAAATTGCACACTCATACCCTATTAAAGTTTTCTTAGGAATGTGCCATTACTGTATTTTAAAAGGTGATCATTCGTTTTAAAATGCTTTATCACATTTTTTAAATAGCTAACAAAGTTGCAAGCACCAAATTAACTCTGTTTTATTTATATTTGTCGCGGTTTCAAGCGTAAATCAATCTGCCTGCCCACTCACTCCTCCCAACCTTCTTCTCCCCCCCCACTTT
>JASSUY010022021.1:0-19682 GCA_032466535.1 Forpus xanthops
GCCAAAAATCCAAAACACAGTGCTCACCAGCTACTGCTTAAAGAAAAAATAACTGCTGCTGCTGAACCCATGACACCTCAGACCACCAGTATATGAACATCTGTGTTCAGGTCATTTCTGTTACACTCTTACTTTCCCTATGGGGTTTCATCTTCCCTCTTATTTGTGCTAATACCTTTCCTTTATTTGTTTTAATTCATCATGATTTATCTAATGTACAATTAAGAAATACTTCAGCTGATAACAACAAAACAATCACATTTGGACGTTCTCTCTTTATCTTAGCAGAATATAACTGTACACATGATTTCAGCTACAATAAGAAACTACAGGGCCTGTTTCATTTGTGCTTAGACTCTTCCTGAAAAGAGTAAAGTCAATCCTTGGAGATCCACCAGCCAAAATTTTGCCTTTTCTACTGTGGTGTTACTGATGACAGCAATGGGTTATTGTGTTTAGTGTAAGACAGTGACAGAAAGGTCTTGTCATAGCCACTGGCAGATAACGTCAGAGCTTTTTGAAAGAAAGATCACCATAGATTTAAATACAAAAAAACCATTGTATTTCCATAATCTACCTCATGGAAATTGCTGAGCTATAGTCTATGTTCTGGCATTCACTTACAAAACCTACTTACTGACTTCAGAATTTCTTGGCATTGCTTACAGAGTAAGGCCCTGTGGCTTTGGCCGTTTATTATTTCCACAGTGCCTGACACCAGCCCCTGGAAGTTGGAGCACTGTGCTCATAGTACTCCTGATATTATCAGACTAGCAGTTCTCAAGTTATTTTAACAAGGTTCCAGCCATGACACAAGGATGGTGTTATGCCAGCAAGTAGCTTGCATGGTTGCCTTTAGAATAATTTTTGAATGTGCAGTAACAATCTCATTTTGGAACGTATGGCTTTTTTTTCTCCCAAGTTATACAAATTCTCTGCTGCATATTTAGTGAAGTAGTTTAGGGTCTTTGGAGGGGTTTTGATTTAGTTTAATTTCTTTGAGTTTACTTTGAGAAAATCAAGAGGGCTCCTGTTGCTAGCTTGTGTCACATTTCTGCTTAAAAGCTTTCCATTATGCGAGAGAAAAAAGTATTGCAGATGCCCAGGCTAGATTCATTTAATCTCCTAGGAAAAATCACTCCATAGCTGTATCCCGAAGCGAAAGAATGCTTTGCTGAGGCTGGGATCACATGCTCTGTACTGCCAGTGTTCTAATCCAAGGCAAACTGAAATGTTTCATAGCATCTATAAAAGACATCACAGTGCTTTGGGCAATGGGGCAGCAAGCCAATACCTCTAGAATCACTTTTCTATGGCAGTATCTTTGTGTTAAAATAAAAGCATTTCCACTTTTAGGGGCAATATTTTCAGAGATGCCCTTATCGGTCACTTTATTTTTGAAAGATGAGCTGCAGACAGAAACCTTAAGTCCCCCAACAGTATTCCCTTAAATGCCAGACATTTGTAGTGTTTCGGATGCATCCTGAACAGCTCAGCTGCCTTGTCACATCAAATGATTGGAAGGCATTTTGACAGCATTTAGCCTCTGACCTTAAATTTCACTCTCAATAAGCAGAAACCAAAACATACCCCACAAAACACTGAGAAAATAGAAACTGCGAGTGTGTCATTCCAAAATGAATCCCTATCACTACAGATGAGACATTTCCCTGCTTTCACACAATGGATGCTTTTATTTATTACTACCAAGACCAGAGCCAAACTGAACAATATCTCTTTGTATACAGATACTTCTCTTAATTTGTTAGCAGGTTGATCCCTGCTGATTAGCTGAGCTGTTATTAATGTGACTCAGATAGCTGGAAAATCTCATAGTCTTATGATCATAGGGCTTTTCAGCTGACTGGTTCACAAGTACCACTCATGCACCTTGTAAGCAAAGTGGTATTTAGCCCAGAAAGAGAAAAGTAAAGTAGTACAATTGTCAATAAAATTGTGTCCTTAATATAGCATTTAACACTTCCCATACTTGAGTAAATGATCAGTTAGTTTCTTCAGGTAAAAAATAAACCACAACCAACCAAACCAAAACCAACCCCCAAATGCAAACACATACTGCAAAATTAGTAGATAATTTTTAAGCAGAGGAGACTTTTTATTCTTTTATTTTTCATTTGAAGTTTCTGGGGATGTACTGAAGCATCTAATCTGCAATGGAGATCCTGCTACAGAACATACATCTTTGCCTGTGTTTTGTGTACTAGTATTTTACACTGGTAAATCTTTCAGTTCCATGATGTTGGTCAGCATACCTTTGTTTTCAGTGCGTAGCCATTGAGATTAAACCTAGGCTCACATTACATAGGTATTGTCTGTAGTAATTTACAAACAAATAGCATCATGCTTTGCCCCAACTCCTCCTCCTCTTTATGTAAAATCTGTTATTTTTTTTTTTTTTTGGAGGCTTATGCTAGGAACTATTATCATTCCTTTTCCTTTTCTCTTTCTCCTCCGGAGAAACAAACCAAACCCCTGATCCTGTTTCACTTGCTAACTGGCCAGCTGGGGAGCAGGGAGCTGTGAGAAGCCCTTCTTGCCTGCCAGTCACTTTGTTGTTTCATACAAGTCAGCTGAGTTGATCTTAAATCACCATCTCTACAGTTGGTACTAACTGGTGTTTAGCACTTTTTATCCTTGAATCCAGACCTTTTGGTCGAAACAGTTGGAATTTGGTTGTTTTCTAGAAAGGCCATCTGCTGAGAAGCGCTGTCTAGTTGGAGCAGAGGGCAGTGCGAGAAATAGGACATGCAAGTGCAGCTTATTGGTAAGTTATAGCTTTATAACAAAGCTAACTTTTACTGATGTGCAATTCAGTGAGCAAGGAGAAATTCTCTTGTAAGTCAACTGCTTTAATGTGTGTCAATCAAGAATGAGCTCATATGTAAACTGATTTTAGCTAATAGAGGAGAGCTAAATTTTGTTATGTTGCCTGACCTGAACTAATTAGATTGTATGTCACAGTTTAAATGATCATCAAAGTTACACAGTGAAAAGTTTATTATATTGGCAGAACTATTAATTTTATTTCTATAAATATTAAATTACAAGACTTCAACTTTGGGTGTTCAGAATTAATAACATAACTTTGAAGTGCTAAAAAGGAAAATTGGTATTTTGCTTCTTTTTTTAAGAGTATCTATAATGAAAACATTGTTTAATATTAGCTGATTTTTAATACAAAATTCACCAAAATACTTTTAAACTGACGTCATGCATTTGCAGTCAGACTTCCCATTACTGGGAGAATCTGATACAATTGCTGAATTCTGTAAATCCTTTTGAGTACAAGATTTTTGGATTTTAATACAGTATTATTTTAAGTGTGGTTGCTAAGTGGACCTATTTCAGATTACAAATGAATTTAGTTGACACTTCATTCTTTAAAAGAAGAGTTGCCACCCAAGTAATTCGTTAATATGTTGACATGAACAGAAAATGAAAAGGATGACCAGAAAATCCAACAGGAATTCTGTGAGAACACCTTGAGTTTTCTGGAGGCCAGATCTGCCCACAGACTGACCAATGAATTGGCTGAATACTTTTTTTCCCTCCAAACCTTCAGAAACTGGCTCTGGCCATTCTTCATTATTAAAGGTGGTGAAATAAAATCATGTCTTCCACCTGTTTGATTTGATGTTAGATTCCTTAGGCCAGTAGAGGTCCTTCTGCTCTCTGTGCTCTTGTTCAGCCCAGGCTACCTGGAGACACTAATAAGGGCTACCTAGGAACGCATCCTAAACTGAAACCAAGTCCACAGAGGTTTAAAGCAGGAATCTGCCTTTAGCAAGAGCCTTTTTTTATTCACTTCTGTGGCAATATAGATTTTTTTTTTCTTCATGCTTTGACTTCCTAGACCTTGGGGAAGCATGAGCTGTTTCAAGAGATGTGATTTCTTCAGTTTCTTTGGAAGCTTTAAAAATGTACAGCATGAAAGTTGTTCAATATAAAAACCGAAGAGATTTAGGACAAAGTTTTCAGAGGTACCTAAAGGGCTTTTCTTCTGCTCTGAGCCATTTATTTGCTTAGTCATGTCTGAGGACACCTCATGAGCACTGGTTTTGTATGTGCTTTGTTGTGGCATCATGTAGTTTTGAGAAGAGTGTGTAAATGACCTAAGGATATGTATATTCAAATAATGCTCCATTCAAAAGAGTTTAATGAAGCAATTTAAAAACTACTTCAATCTAATAAGATATCTCAGTAGACAAGATTGTATAATATATATGTATACTCACATATATATAATGTATGCTATATATATATAAAGCATATATATATATATAAAGCACACCCCGTGTCCTGGGCTACATCAAAAGGAGTGTGACCAGCAGGTCAAAGGAGATGATCCTTCCCCTCTACTCTGCTCCTGAGAGACCCCGCCTGGAGTACTGTGTGCACTTCTGGAGTTCCCATCACAAGAGAGATGTTGAGCTGCTCAAGCAAGCACAGAGGAGGGTGATGGTGATTAAAGGGCTGGAGCACTTCTCCCATGAAGAGAGGCTGAGAGAGTTGTTCAGCCTGGAGAAGAGAGAGCTCAGGGCATACCTTAGAAGCAGCTTCTAGTACCTAAAGGGAGCCTATAAGAAAGCTGCAGAGGGAGTTTACAAGGGCTTGTAGGGATAAGATGAGGAAGAATGGCTTTGAACTGAAAGAGGATGTGTTTAGATTTAGATATTGTGAAGAAATTCTTCCCTGTGAGTGTACTGAGCCACTGGGACAGGTTGCCCAGAGAAACTGTGGATGCCCCATCCTGGGCAGTGTTCAAGGCCAAGTTGGATGGGGCTTAGAGCAGCCTGGTCTATTGGAAGATGTTCTTGCCTGTGGTAGGGGATTTGGAACTAGATGATCTTTAATGTCCCTTCCAACCCAAACCATTCTGTGATTTTATGATTTTAGGAAATTAGACATTTTTCTGTAATATGCTGGTATCTTGCGCAATTATTGAGCCTCTTGAGAAAAAGCTGAGCAGTTTATATTAATGCACTGGTATAGTAAGGTCAGTACCCTGTAGAGATGTGTGAGACTTACTAGTAAGCGCAGAAAGAATGCAATAGGGTTTCAGCAGGCCCTCTCTTGATGGTTATCTAATGCCCTGGGGGAATAAAACTCATTCTCAGTAGTCATAGAAGCTGCTGAGACTTCACAATTTGAGACTGTGGTTGAAATTCATAGTTTCATATCAGCAGTAATAATTTAAAAATTAAAAATTCACAAAGTTTAGGTTTTAAGGAACTCTCATATAGTTTAAGAATGAGGTAGGCATTGCAGATGCTTGGAAGGGGTGCGAAAATTGGAGAGGTGAAACAGAATTAGATTTGTGGCATCAAGACTCAGGTATTCTGTGGGTTTAGTTTATTTTTTTTTTACAGGAGAACTGTAAACTTTTAATAGGATGCTGGAGAGTTAGAAAACATGGGTATGGTAGAGTGTATAAAACCACTGAAATAGAAATGAGAAATGAAAATGAGCTCCTGGCAGTTCCAAGCAGTATGTGAACAGAAACAAGATCAAAGACAAGGGATACTGTACCTGAAACAGAAAAAAAACCCATGCAGAGCAGCTGAGAGGAATTATTTTGTGGAGGAAAACTAATACAGAAAATGTGATCATACTGTGTTCACACTGGTCAGTTTGATGCCTTTTTCAAGACCCTGCTCTGATGGAGCTAGGGAGTTCAGGACTGATGTTTCAAATACCCTGAGGAAGAGTGCAAAGTAGTCTTACAAATACAATAGATAATGCACACCTCAGAGCTTTTAAGTTCCATGTCTTCATGGAGTGCAGCATTGCCACAGGCATTCTTGATCCTTTTGACTAATCTTTATATAACACCGACAATGCTGTGAAATTGCTTCTCCCTTTCCTATCAAGTAGAACTTCAACTGGGTAGAAGAAGATTGATGCTCAATACACATACATGCTTATGTTGGAATTCAGCTTTCTGGTTGTTATGAGTGTCCTTTAAAGAAGGCTGAAGAATGAATGTGTGACTAAAACTCTGATGGATCCAGGCTGGAAGTCTGAAAATATGTGTGAAGATCACCCCACATGCCTCTTTAAATAGGCATCTGATTCAAGGAAGTAGATACTTGGGAAGCAAGTCTCTGTTACTCATTAAAGAATATATTAATCAATGGAAGAAGTCTGGTGTGATAGTCTGATATTACCTTTAGCAGATCAGGCATTTAATAAACTAATCTAATTATGTGAAACAGACATCTGGTCTAGAACCAATTGAGGTTTAAAAAATGAGGTGAAGCTTGAGATTAAATTTTAACATTTCAAAACAGAATCTATGTGAAAACAGTGCATAAAAATCAACTTTCTTAAGTTTCTGTTCCTGGTGCATAATTAGTCAAGGTATTATTTCTACGTCTTTTCTCTGTATGGTCTTGAATGGGGTTACAACACTGCCAGAGGAATCATCTTCCTCCCTAGCTGATCAAGCCAGGTGCCATTCCCCTCCATCTCCTTCACCAGGTCCTTTTGACCTGTTTCTAAGAGTTGTTCTTGATTTTTATAAGAGTCAGCATTTTTTGTGTCTTTGTGAACATGTAGTCAAAATATTCGCATGTCTTTTATTTCCCTCGTTTTCCTTTCCCCTAGTGCGTACTGAACCAGACACTCCTGACAGGCTGCTTCTCTTGGCAGCTTTGTTTTGCTTACGTCCTTTTTCACTCTGTGCTTATATTCTCCCCTGTGTTTGTTTGGCAAGTATCGCCTCTTGTAACAGCTGAGTTTTCTGTTTCTCCTCACAAAGACACTCCTGACAGATGTTAGCCTTTAAAAGAAGTAAAAACAAACCTGAAAGTGAAAGTATTCAACCTTACACCCTCTATGTTCAATTAGGAATAGTATTCAGTTTAATTCAACATTATATTGTTTCCCACAAATAATAAGCTATTTAATTCATGAGTTTATTTGACATTCAGATGTCATTGGTTGAACTTGTCTCTCTATTGTCACCTTAGTCTGGTTTTGAATTTAATTTTTTAATTCATGTGTTTGTATATATCTTTTGAAACCACAAGTTCCTTCACCCCTGCCCCTTTCACTGCCCACAAACACTTTCTGCCTGAATTACAGCTCTGCTGGTTGGAGTACTATTTGTAGTGCTCTCTCCTTCTTTCTCTGAACCATCAATCTAAAAAAAAAGCCCAAACAGTGTCTGGTTTATTTTAGCTTTGTGCATCACATATGGAAAGAAAAAATAAAATATCTACTGATTGACTGTGTCACATTAAGAATAACAGTGGCAATGCTGTTGTTATGACAGCCTAAAGACATAATCAAGGCAGATTTTGTTGTTGGAAGCAGTATCTTTTATTAGACCAGCTTGTGTCACTGGCAAAATTAGACAAGTTTTGGGGCACGTGAGGCCTTCCTCAGGTCTGAAATAGAAGCTGCAGATTTGAAATCTAAGTACAAGTTGGAGCATTATCTTTAATTATGACACTAGCTGTGTCTCAGACTGTATCTAAGAGAAAGTACCTGATGTTTCTGAAGGAAAGAGAATGCTGGAGGATGAAACAGAGGGAGGACGAAGAGTCTGAGGGAGAGAGTCATCAGGTTGGTGGTGAGAGATTTTAATCTCTCAAAAGCACCATCTGTGAGTTGAAGTGGTTTAGTATCCAGCAGATTTGTGAAAGCACTCATTTTTTTCTTTGGAAAATGTAGACTTCCTTAATTGTTCTTTGGAAAATGTAGGCCTAAGACATTAAAAATGCAGTGATTATTTTCTAAGAATGTTCCCTCCTTGATAACTCTGTGCTTCTGTCCCTTACAGTTTGTATATGTTTGTTCACACATGCAGTAGTTGCTTAGTTTCACCTGCATAGTTACCCTGAGAGCACTTTATGCACTTTATGAAATGTATTATGTCCCCAGAAGTACACACATATGAGTTGATTGCTCTGTGTTAAGGGGTATTTGTTGTGAGAGAAGCTGGTTACATTTTGTACTTGGGAAGGGCCTAAATATGTTCGGTTTGTTTTGGCCTCAGGCAGCTTGCTTCTTGTAACGGGTTTAGTGAGGTTGGGGCCTATGTAATTAGAGGGGTGGTTCTGGAAAACCTTATTTCAGACCAGGATTGTCTTCTAATAAACCTTTCAATAATTGTGTGTGTAGATTCCAGCACATGAAATTGCAAGTGGGAAGGATGTGTAAGAGCTTGATGATACTCTGCTACCACTACACAATTTCAACACTGTGTGTATCCAGCAGTTTGTCTTGCTTTTCTATTTGTGGCAGGTGGTCTGATAAAATGTACTGTTAATACATACAAACAGAAATAATATGCTCTTGCCTTTAAAGAATCATATCCGAGCGTCAAGAAAAGATAAATGATGCTAATGTTAGCTTTTGTATGGTCTGCGTCACCATGTGTCAAGTATGTTATTGCACTATATTTAAAACAACATTTATGCAACCGATTGAATCACTCTGTGGGGGAGGATTTGCTAATAGCGTTGCATTTAACCCACTCCCTAAATCTTTCTGTTTAGATTGGAGCCCAACACCATCATCAATGTATGATCATCGTTAACATTTGTTAACCTTATCTACATCTTGACCTTTCCCACTTCTGCTGCAGTTGGTCATTCTTGGTGACTACTGGCAATGCTGAAGTACAATGTCACCATTTAAGTGAACAGCCCACACTGTTCTGTTTGCTGTAGGAAATCCAATCTGTGTCTAAATAACCAGACATCTGTATATAGTACATTGGCCTCTTCCAAGAAATTTCCTCTGTTTGGGTAATTATTTATAATCCAGTTCTCTGTGGCTTCTCCTAAAGCTGTCCCATGATGTCTTCTCTTTCAGCCAGAAGTGTTCCTTGCATCCTTGTTTCCTGAATGTCCAGACGTATATTCTGTCCTTACATGACCAAGTTCTCCACAAGAGTGAAATCTCTGGAGTTTACTGAGTACCCAGTACAGGTGAGTAGTTTGCCTTTGTGGTTCTTGTAACTTCATTATTAAACTGTCTAATATTAACAATATTAGTATTAAACCTTGGAAGATTTACTGAAGTGGTGCACTTGTAATCCTTTGGGGCTTGGAGATGACCGTGCTTTGTAGGAAAACTTCCCCAAAGCCATTGTATTGGTGGAA
The DNA here is from genome assembly GCA_032466535.1 of Forpus xanthops. Taxonomy (NCBI): domain Eukaryota; kingdom Metazoa; phylum Chordata; class Aves; order Psittaciformes; family Psittacidae; genus Forpus; species Forpus xanthops. The sequence continues at coordinate 9,135 of JASSUY010022021.1, forward strand.
CACAGGGAAAAGAGCCAAATTTCAGCAGCACTTTTTCCAAGTGTTAGTTGGCTAAGAACTTAGGGTGGTTAAGGAAGAATAACATCTAGACAGTTTTAGAAGATAAAGATGGATTTTGGGAAGATACAATTTCTCCACAGTAAAATAAAATAATGAAAAGAATAAAAATTATAAAATAAAATAAAATAAAATACAAAAAATGTAGCACTGGAGTTGCAGCAGTTCTTAATTTACTGCTCCCTGACTTTGAAGTTGTGTAACTTCTTATCAGAAATCATCCACATCTTAATCAGTTCATACCATGAAACTCCAGGTGGGACAATATGTTTCCAAAATGTGTTTTCTCCTTTTTTTCTATCTTACAGCAACACGAGAAACATGGAAAAGCCTGAGGCATTTAATAATGGTATTGTTGTGTGCTGGTATTCTCAGCCTTTAGGGAATACTCATTTAGGAATAAAAGTTCTTGTGACCTGTGCTTTATGCCTGATTTCAAAACACTGGGCAGAAATATTTTGGTTTAAAATTATGTCTTCTTTCACAACAAAACCTCCCACAGTATTTCCTATATTTTTCCATCTGTCTCTACCAGTTACCAATGTATGTATCAGATGTACATTGCTAAAAGCCATTTTTAAAGCTGATGATGTATCTTTAATACAGAATATAACGTGAGACTACTTAGTGCTCTTTGGAAGACAAAGTCTCTGGAAAAAAGCAGTCCCTGTGATTACAGCTACAGAGGCTGTCCCAGTGTGACACCCTCAAGGGGCTTCTTCCTCTCGGACAGGACCTAACACTCAGGGCCTGAGTTTATGCTGTGGGGTATTGCTCAGATATCAGGCAGATCCCAGGCCCAACAGATATCCCAGATGATGTGGAAGTTGCCACATTACATAGCCATGTTCTATGCAGGATGCCTGAACTCACCTGCCTGGCATACTCAGGAGGATGCAGGCACATTTCTTTGTGCAGGACATGCACTATGTGGTTCGTCCCTCTCAGTCACCACCTTGGCCAGAAGCTTTGAGATAGCCCTTCTGAGGGCAACAAAGGGCTGTACCTGCTGAGGATTGGGCTGAAAGTGGAAGAATAGTTTCCCTTGGGAGCTGTGGCATATGGTAGAACCCCAGAGCACTGCTGCACTCGTGAGGCTTTATCTTACCCTGATAAAATGAAATGGCTGGTACAATTACATTAGCCGTGAACTCGGCTTCTTTGACATCCCTGTGTTGGTGTATTAAAATATGCTGATATTTTTTGGCTGGGTAGAAAATAGTAAGGAGAATAAAACAGAATGTAGGTATTTTTAATGCTACCATACAGCTTTCACAATTTAATGTTGTCACTTAGGACTGTGGAGATATTACATAAAGAAATACAAATATTTGACTGAAGAAATCTTTTTCTTTTGCAAATAATTTTTCTACTGCATCGTTTAACTTAGTGAGAAAGTACATACTTTGTTCACTTAGGGGGGGGGTTATATCTCCTCCCTGACTCATATTTCTCCTTGGGCTCAAGGTTATGATTCAGAATATGTCTGGGTGATTATATCCTACCTGATATATATATATATACACATGTATATATAAAACTTTAATTCCAGATAACCCATAGGGCTATAAAGGATCTAGATTTGTAATCTAGAAAACAGCCTTTTTTCCATGTTCAGAAAACAATAGAAAACATGTAATTTTGTTATTAGCTGAGAATACTACACAGTTCTTCTCTGTTAAAGCAACAGCTAAAAAGCTATTTACTGTAAAAGTGCAGTTTACACTAGCCCTTTCCCTTCATTAAAAGGGTGAATTTGTGCCAATTCTGAATTAGAAAACGGAGTGTTAGTCAGCAGCGTTTAAAGAGGTGACATGCATTATAGCTGTATAGTAATTAAAAAAGAAGGGAAAATTTCTTTACTATTTTGTTTATCGTATATATAACATATATTCAAAGATAGGTCAAACAAACTGCAAAACATCCTTGGCAACAAGATAGCAGGGTAAGGTTTTCGCTACAGAAACAAATCATAGAATCAGACCCAGTTTAAACTTCGTTCTTAAAAGAATGGGGAGGAGGTAGATGGCATAAACTCAAATGTGCTATTTCTGTTTAAGTAGGCACTTTCAGATTATTTAACAGAGATTTATCTATTTCAATCAGCATGGATCTTAGCATAGCATTCACTTTTAGTATACATGGCTCAGATAAAGCTCTTTAAAGACAGAAATCCTGAAGTGCACTGCAGAAATACAATACTGTGAACCAATTACCTGAAGAACACAAGGGTGTTCAGATCTTTAAAGACATAGTAAGCCAAAGAAAACTTATTTGATCAGTGTGTATTAGAGGAAGATGATGATGCGGTACTTGACTTCTAAAGGTATTCGTATACAGTCCTGTACACCTCCACGTGCAAGTCCTCCACTCTCTCTTTTTAATCAAACAAGTCTGTATTGCCTGCACACAACAGTATTACTGCTGGTACCTCAGTCATGTGGTTTTGGAGCACTTTTATCAGTTGTGTGTCTGCAACTTAAAATCTGTTGCAGCACAAAGTCATTGGGGTACTTACCCAGTCACCCTGTTAATGCTCACAAACTGCTCAGAATAATGTCAATGACTGAATAAATAAAACTAATCCCTTTTCCTCTGCCACCTTATTTTTATAATACTAGGAAGTGAGCATCTGTGTGTCTGACAAGTGGGAAGTTCTTGCCTTCACGTTTACAACCTGGTAAAGAAAGTCAAACAGATCATGTCTCTTGTCGAGAACACACCAGGAGTGGTGAGGTAGCTGGGAATAGCTATTTTCTGCTGTTGAGTCCCTGAGCTTTAACCCTGGGATCAGACAAATGAATACAGGCATAAGTCTGACCTGAAAATATCAGGTTTTCAGTTAAGATCACTAATGAGGATTTTAATTAGTCGAGTAAGCCAGTGTCAATACAATCAGTAAGTCAAGCTCCATGTCCTAAGCAGCCTACTTCTTTCTGAAGGAAACTGTATTGTGGATGTGTGAATATCAGGCCTTTCTCAGCCATCTTTTACCATTTGTTGGCACAAGGTTGGCTTCATTTATTTATATTTAATTTCAAATACCATTGCTCTTCTTGGGGTGTAGATAACATGTAAGTAACACAGCTTTTCCCATCTGGGGCAGCAACCTATTTCCCACAAGGGCTGGTGTGGCCATGTGGCTCACTCGTAGGGACCTGCTAGCCCAGTGTCTCCTTCACCCCAGGCACCTGAGCTTTCCGTGCTCGGTCCTCTCTAAACTGCCATCACTTGCTTTTCATCTGGTTCCAGCAGTGGTACTCCTGGGTTACAAAGGGAACTTTCCACTCAGTGCCAGTGGTTGTAGGAAAGCCCCTTTCCCACTATCACTGAAGGTTTTCTGAAATGTTCCTGGGATGTGGCTGCCCCTTAGGTAACAATAATTAAAATAAAGTTTTCAGCAGGCCTCCTGTCCCACTCAGATTTTTACTGTTTTAATGTTACATGTTATGAAAGGGTTGGCAATGGCTATAGTATTGTAGCTTTAAATTAATCTAGATGATTTAGACATATTCTGTGATGCCACAAGGTCTCTATCCTTTAAAACTAGCAAATCACCAGTGGAAACAGTTTGCTCCATTGGGGTGATTTGTTATTTCTGTGGTGTGAAGTCATGGTCACATCAAAAGTCAGCTGGAGCTGAAAGTTTATTAATATGAAGTAAAATAGGGAGCTTCTGAACTTGCAAAAAGTTTAGGATGACTGCATGCATTATAAACAATAGCCTTGCAAAAATCACCAGCAATCACAAGTGCAATTCATTGTACAAGCACTGAACAGAATTCCACATACCACAGAGCTCATAAAAAAGGCTGGGTGAAAGGGAGGAGGAAGGCTGAAGTACAGCAAGAGAGAGAGTAGTGTGATAGCTGGCAATCGTCAGGGCTCCAGTATGGAGTAATCAGCAAACCAAGAAGGGTTTTCTAATTAAAAGAAAAGGGAAAGCAGGTAAAGAAGTTTTCTTGCAGTCTCCCTAGGATGGGAGGGAAAAGGAAGTGTGGAAGGGAGAAAATAGTACTGCTTTGGTGGACTCTGCTGAATGAGTTGCAGAATGTCCCTGCTATGACTGCACTGAGAAAGCTACACTAGCCTGGGAATACACTACATAAAATGGCCATAAAGCAGAGCTAGTCCTGGTACTGAGAACTGTTTCACCAGTTGGATTAACTGCCTTTTTCAATAGCAGTATGCAGGAAAAGCCCCATCTGAATAAAGCCTGCACAGAACTAAGTGAGTCCTGCTGCTGGAAACAATGTTTTGGTGAGGGCTGTATTTTTCTGAATACAGAAAGAAATATAAATCACAGAAATACTCACAGGAATGAGAATGCAGACCAAAACATCAGGTCTGATAAAAAAAAGAGTTCAGAATTAAATAAGAGCAAAATGTCTACTGTTGACTTAGGTCAATAAAGGACTATAGGCACAGACACTAAATCAATAACGTTTTAAAACCTTTAAGCTGGTTTCTACATGCTATTGGGAGCAAAATGTTATATTCAGAAGAGATGCTCCAAGCAAAGACAAAAATAAAAGCTATTCTAAATTACTTCCTCATATCTTGATTATACAGACCATCAAGTGGCAATAGAGCAGTGTCAGTTTGTGTTAACTTCTGCCATTAATAGCAGATGAAAATGTGATTCTAATTTTACCCATCATTTATGATGTGCTGGTAATTAAGAAATATTACAGCTTAAAATAATTCTCTAATTCAGTAACTTTTCTTCTACCCGTTTACCTGAGTTCAGAGTGAATGAAGGATTTTAAATGATCACCAATTAAAACTTTAACCAAGTTCCATGAAGAGTATTAGATTTATTTTTCAAGTCTGAAACCTTTTACAGAAACATGATCTTTCCGAAAAAGAAGTAGCAGTTTTTAATGTTGTGTGTCAACCAGCCTTGAAGGGGCAAAGAGCCCACATATATATTCAGGGTTTATGCAACTTTCCTAAGAACAACCCTCAGGCTTTTGGAGCCTCTTTTGACTGTTTTAGAGCTTTCTTGCACTTTTCTGCTCACCCTTTCTTTCCTACAACAAACTCGGATCAATTAGGTTTAATTTTTACCTGCATTGCAGGGCATTCCTACAAAATCATTAGCTCGGGTCTCAAAAGGCTGTCTTCATTAAATGAGATGCTCCAAGGAAGTTAAGTTACTGCAAAGAAGCCTGTGCCACTTTTTCAGTGAAGAGGACTAGAATTACTAATGTATTGTAAGACAGAACTGCCTCTTGAAAATACCTTTGGTCAAATTTTCAGCTAGAAAAAATAATTTTGACCTGACAAACATTATTTTGGTTTTTTTTTGGTTCATTTCTAACATGTTCAGAAGTACTGGTTTAATTTCAGACTGTGGTCCAATTCTCACCACAGTTACCCAGATAATGCTCAGCAAATTCTCTTTGTAAAAGTTAAAGATGTTGTATGAAAGCAATAGGCATTTGGAAGACAAACACGGTTCTTTTAGGACAGTGTATCCTGTTTATTCCTAAAATGGAACTGTCTTAGCTTCCTTGCGTGTGAAGCTGTAATGAAAACTAAAAAGGAAGTAGCAGGTACCAATTATAATAATCAGTCTGCATGTGTACCAAACCTCCAGTTATAATTTGCAGGTTAAGTGATCACACCACAGAAAATCTGAAAACATAATAAAGAATATATTCAAACTTAATTAGGACAAGTCATGAAAGCAAGTTCTGAGGGGGAGGAGGGGAGAAAGGAGGCAATAAAAAGAGATTGCTGTTGTTCATACTGTTGTATAAAGTAAAATCACTCTCAAGTGCATCTAATTATGGCAGTGAAATGGTCAACAAAGGGAGGGTAGGGGAAAAAAGCAAGGGTAAAAAATTAAAAGGAGAAGTAAACCATTGGTAGAGGAAGGGAAAGGGGAAAAAACAGGTATATGGTTTCCTTAAATCTTTGTTTTCTGCTAGCTGCTGCAAAAAGGTTATGTCCTTGGACAACCATTTCTGGTTTCTTCCCTGGTTCCACATCAGCTGTCTGCACTTCTGTGATGTTTGGAAGGGCTTTAATGAGGTGAATAAAGGGCAGTGCTGAGAAGGTACAGCCAGAACTGGCCCATGAGCCAGAGCTAGAACTGCAGCATGACCACAGCTGCATGCTGTTTCCCCTCATTTCTGGCTTTCACAGTGCATGTAATAGTTAAAATCTGTTAATTATGTTCCTCACTTTAACCTGTTCCATGGTTTTGGTTAGACCATAACTTGAATCTTTTGATTCTGTAGTACTCTGTCCTTTTAAAACCAAAAACTAACTAATAAAAGAACAAACCTCCCCAAATGCCCTTTCCATGCACCATTATTACAGAGGAAGGTTTAAAATACAGCTAAAACAGAAAATCTAAAAGGCCTGACAGAAAAGAATTAAACACTGCTCTGCTCTTTTAGGTCTCATGGGTTTGTTTTATTTTATTAATTTGAGAACCTGATTTCTGACTTTTGATCAATAAATTTAGAGAGTCCTGGTAACAAAGTACTGCTATCCTTGCTTTTTCCCCTCACAGGCCCAGCCCTGCCAACTGTCTTAGAGCTGAACAGCCCAATCACGCAGCTCACACCACCTGGACGGTCAGCATCCAGTCTATCAAATGCAGGAGTTACTTAATAAGAATTATTTATATTCTGTTAAGTGTCAGGGTATGGATAGTCCTATTCTGGCTCTAGGATGCTGAGTGTCCCATTTGTGCAGAAAGCTGCTTGTGCCCACCTTCATATCCTTGGCGCAGCTGCTCCCTGGTCTACCCAGCTATCATCTTTACCTGTGCTCAAGCCATTGTCATTTATTCTTGGATGGTTGTACCACTGCAGGGCTGATCTGGTGACTGTGATTAGCCAGAGCACAGCATTTCCTCTATGGTGCGCTTAGGAGGAAAAATGAATATCCTGACCCTACTGCACACAACAAAATCATTCCCAGCTGACTATTTCCCAGTGACCATGTCTGTGTCACTCAGTTCACTCCTCTGAGATGTCTGACATGTCGGAGAGCATCAGCACTTTCACTATAGATGTAGTGGTAGGACTGTGCCACTGAGGAGAGTGACAGACCATAACAGTCACTCCACCTGTAACAAAAGCCCAAGCTCTGAGAGAAGTGCTGGGCTGTTTACTCTCCTTTTATTACTGCCCATCAGAAAGTAAGTTAATAAACACAAACAGACTTTGGAAAAAAAAAAATTTTTGTTTGTAAAATAAAAAAGGAAAAATGGATAATTCCACAGATGTTAATTACAAATCTCCACTGACTGTAGCACTTTTCATCCACTGTGAATTGGTCTGTCAAATGTTGCTGTATTGATACATGAAGATCAGTTAACACTGTTCACCCCTAACCTGAAATAGTGTTACTCTGAGATTGTGCATAAGTGAAGAAGGCTGGAATAGTTTCAGTTAAAGCCAGCATGATTTTTAGCAATCTTTATGCTGTTTATTTGCAGGTTGCATCCAATACTACAGTACTATACTTCTCATACTTACTCACTAAACCAGATACTTCATGTCACCAGGTCATGAAATGCCTTATAGCAGAAAGAAATAGTTTCATGATCCTTTTCTCAGCCATACACTCCTAAACATTTTAAACCTGTTTTGGCAGTCATTTACTACATGACTAGTCTTCAGGTAGTAGCGACATTACTTGTGAAGCTGTTTGCGAAAGTTACTGTTTTCTGCATTCAAAGGCAAAATGTTGCCTTGTTCGTCTTGATAAATTGTAGGAGGACAAGTCAGTCTAACAGAGGAGAGGGGATAAAATCTCAGCCACATTTCTCCTTGTGCTTCCCTGAATCTCTCTTGGGTAGCTCAATCTTACCTGGTTTCTAGTGCTCTGTCTTTTGTAGAAATAAAGCTATGCCTTTAGTGTGCAAGGCACTCAATTGATTTTCTTGCTTCAACATTTTATTTTGAAAGAAAATAATTTCTGTTTGCTGAACAGAATAAAAATCTTTATTTTTTTTAATGTGGAGAGTTTTTATTTCCTCCTTCTTTGCTGCTCCTGAGACCCACCAAAAGAGGAGGTTTACAGCAACATCTAAGGCTGGTCAGACTCTGACAGTGGGCCAGTGGTCTCTGAAAGTTTGTTGTATAGCCAAATTCTTACCTGGAACAATTGGGTTATATAGACATCAAAGCTTTTAGAAAGGTTTGATCACTTCTTTTGTATCATAACACACATGAAGTCTGGTAATCTGCACTGTTCCAGAAAAGCAGAAACGCCTTAGTGACTTGTAGATGTCAATTCAATATTTAGTGTATCTTCAATTCAGTCTATTAATTACAATGGATGTTAGGGATAAATCCTGCTCACTGGCATCTGGTGCTAAACAGGAGCCAATATAATATCTGAAGCCAGGCATGATGTGCTTGTAGCTAAGGTCTTGCAGGAGGTGAGGAGGTACATTTTGGGTCAACTGGAATACTTCAGGATCAGTAACCTCTTCAGATAGCAGCAGGTCCCAAAAGTCCTCGCTAAATGTGTGTCCCACAGAAGAAGGAAGAAGCAAAGCTCGTGCAGTGCAAGGGTGTAAGGTGGTACTATCATGATCCGAGTGCAGCCATGCTGTTAGCCAAGCCTAGCAAGCTTGGCAAACAGGGCTCAGTTTCTGTGCTCAGCTGACAAACGAGGACATGAGTGGAAAGTGGGAACACTGTCAAGTCTCCTGCTACTTAATACATTTTGGAGAATGAACAGCTGAGATATGTGGAGGGAGGTCAGTAGGCCTATACATCTCTTTACTGTCTGGATTTGTGGCAAGCACTGCAACAAATGCACGTGCTGTCAGGGAAAAAATAAGTAAAATGAAAAAAGGAATATGAAACCTACATGCTTTTCTTCACTACCTTTTGCTGGCAACTGCTTATAGAGATCTTGTCTGCTCTGTGCATATTACTCACTTGCAGCTATTACTGGCAGGAGCTACTTCAGAGTACCTTAATGTGTCAAGAGAATTACTGGCAGCAGATGGATGTCATAACCTGAGATGAAAGGCAATGATGGCCTGGTATTACACTAAGTGGGGAGAGCTAAGGGATTACTCTAGAAGTCAGTTATAGCAGAAGTGAATTCAACAGTGTGATATGAAGAAATAACAAATATATATAGAACAAAGGCCATAGCTGCCCATGTACTTACATCATACTGGCAGGAGGTCAACAGGCAACTGATTTGACCTAAGCACTGTATTTTCCAAAGGGTGTGTTTATAAATAGCTCTCTTCACTACCAAAGGAAGGATGTGGAGATTTCACAAGTTTAATCTGAGAAAAAAAATAAAGAAGAAAAATGGAAAATATGAGGGTGGGGACTCCTTTTTTTTTTTTTTTCCTTTTAATTTCCATAAAATAGCTGATTTATTATCTGTTAGATATTATTGGCTTATTATTCATTCTTAATGTGGAAGATCTGGAAAGGATATTCATAATCCTTTTGACTTAGATATCCATATATCCTCTTACATACTGGAAACAGCCAGGATGATAAACTCTTCTCTGCTACAGATATGAGGGCAATCCTGTAAGGAAAGAGGAATATTTGAACTGTGACTTCATCTTCATTTGAATTGTTTCAAATGAAAAAACAGCAGGTTGTTTTACAACATTATTCCTAACGTAGCTGCCACACTTCACTTGGCCTAAGCCTGTGCTTCTCAGGACTTCTGCTATGGACAAGAATACACATACTTCTCTGATTCTGCTCTGAGCAGGTTACAAATGCAGCCTGCCTTTCTTTCCTGAGAGCATCAAGCAAAGGAGTTCTCCCTCTTGTGGTGTCAAATGTAACTCCACCAAAAATGTTGAATTCTGCTTCCGTGGCCGAACACTCACTGAAACAGACAGGACATAGAATCATAGAATAGTTAGGGTTGGAAAGAACCTTAAGATCATCTAGTTCCAACCCCCCTGCCAGGGGCAGGGAAACCTCCCACTAAACCATGTCACCCAAGGCTATGTCCAACCCGGCCTTGAACACTGCCAGAGATGGAGCATTCACAGCTTCCCAAGGGCAACTCTTCCAGTGCCTCACCACCCTTACAGTAAAGAATTGCTTCCTCAGATCCAATCTAAACTTTCCCTGTTTAAGTTTGAACCCATTACCCCTTGTCCTTTCATTACAGTCCCTCATGAAGAGTCCCTCCCCAGCAATCTTACAGGCCCCTTTCAGATACTGGAAGGCTGCTATGAGGTTTCCATGCAGCCTTCTCTTCTCTAGGCTGAACAGCCCCAATTCTCTCATCCTGTCTTCACAGGAGGTGCTCCAGTCCCTTGATCATCCTTGAGGCCCTCCTCTGGACTTGTTCCAACAGTTCCATATCCTTTTTACGTTGAGGACACCAGAACTTCACACAATACTCCAAGTGAGGTCTTATGAGAGCAGAGTAGAGGGGCTGGATCACATCCCTCGATCTGCTGGTCACACTCCTTTTGATGCAGCCCAGGATACAGTTGGCTTTCTGGGCTGCAAGTGCACACTG